>JASANC010001008.1:0-80200 GCA_030248135.1 Theristus sp. LFF4_11 | reverse complement strand
AAGGGCCTTAGGCTTCGACAACATCTGCGATGAAGTTTTTGAGCGTCCCAAAGCTTAGCCTACCATTTCCGATGCAGATAAGGTGACGATTCGCCTCGCAGAGCGTCCGATTGTGCTCGCTGCTCCGTTTGCAAGCGCTACGTTGTCTGGTTGCTGCTTCGTGTCGTGTCGTCGCGACACCATCAGAAGAATTGATCGAATTTCAAGGCGGTATGTTTGTCTTCACTTTAGCATTAGCTTAGCTGGGGACAATTAGTGACGTTTTGGAGGTCAAAACACAAGAAGAGGCATGGTGACGGTTTGGAAAAGGGGTAATTGAGGTCACCAAAACAAAATCTGCAAAGTTCCGCCATACGGGAGTCATTCGGGAGGCGCTTGCATATCATATGTGGTTCTTCGGACTCCCTGATTGATTTAGCACAACTTTGATTTTTGAAATTTAAAAAAAATTTAAAAAAAAAACAAAAATGACGATTTTTGTTTTTTTTAACAACCCTACACCTGACCCCCCCCCCTCTAAAATTTGGCAAACACCCCCCCTCACCCAAGGTCCCGCTTTCGCTTCTGCTCGGCTCTGGAACAACTATGCCCCTAGAACAACTATGCGCCCCCCCCTCGAAATTTTTTTGGGCCCACGGTACTGCCTACTGTAGACGCAACGGCAGGAGCAATGTCGGCCGACACACTGGACATCATTCGTCGCACGAACGGCGCCGACGAATATGAGCTGTTGCAGCGCGTTGGCTCCGGCACCTACGGCGAGGTGTACAAGGCACGCCATTACCGGTCAGTAACAGTCCACCTTTCAGTTCAGGTCAGTGGTCAGTTTTATAAAAGTGAGCAGTCTGAAAACTGAGGAGTTTTACTCCAGGGTGTTCCAAAAATTTGACCACAACGAATTCCGGTTGAGTAATTGAACCAAAAGTCTTTTTTTTAACCGAGGCTTCACATTCGCCGTCGATTGATATTTTTATCAAATTCAGCACCGAATTATTTCATTCTGCCCGTTCACCACCATAAATTTTTCTCTAAAATTGTCAATGTCCAACTTTTGGAACACCCTGGAGTAAAACTCCTCACTCTTCAGACACTACTCTTATAAAACTGACCACAGGCCGCGTGACAAACAGTGAGCAGTGAGTATCAACAAGCGCATTTTTTATTGAACTGTTTTTTGCGGCTCTTTCGTCCATGCCGGTCAAGCTCAAAACCGGTAAATTTAATGTGCCGCGTTGAATTGTGGGTTGAGCTAACTGAGCGTCCCCGTTTAGTGGAACCCAACGGCCGAACCCCAATGCCCTCGCTACGTCACGAGGAGACCTGAGAGTGGGACATATGTGATCAATTTTTCTTCAGTACAAGTACACACCACAGTTCAGTACTAATCATTCGCGACATGTTTTCTTTGTCTTTTTGCTGGCCAATCTCTTTCTAACCATGCCCTCGCCTTCCGTTCCTCTTCCCGCCCCGCCCATTCCACCCACCGATCCGCAATTCTAAATGTACCAACCCATTCATCGGTCGTTTTCCCGTGTTTTTTTTTCGTATGGAAAAGGTAGCCACTAACATTGTGCCTTTCCCATTTGTGTCTAGTTCCCGATGGCAGCTTATAAACCAATCGGAGGAGAAGGATGGGAAGAACCAACCCGAACCAACGGTGGGGGGGGGGAGTCAGTGACACACACGGATGACAAAAAAAATGTGTGAGTCCCTTTGGCGGGGAAGGGGGCTGAATTGAACAATCCGTGAGTGGCCAGCAGAAACTTTCCTTCCGGAATGCAACAAGAAGGGTCTCTAGCTGGCAACCAAATCAAACCGCATTAATCGATATCGGTTATTGTGTTGTATAAAGTGTGCAAAATCCAGTTTTTGCCATTTCACGTCACAACGAAATTTCGCTCAATTCTTGGAATTCACGTGGTTGTCATGTTTGTTGTCGTCATCGTTGCAGGACCGGCGATTTGGCAGCCATCAAAGAGGTGAAACTGTCGCCCGGTGACAATTTCTCGATCATTCAACAGGAGATTCTGATGCTACGCGACTGCCAGCATGCGAACATCATCGCCTACCATGGCAGCTACTTACGGCGAGTGTTGTTTATGTTTTTTTGGAACTTTCGTTGTCGTTTTTTGTTTTCTGGAAATCTACACCGACGTGGATTTGTTGCATTAGCATGACAACTTCCGTTTTTTTTCAAGATTCCATTCCAATCATACCGTTTCTTTTTTTTATTTCAAATATTTTTTTGGTTTTCGAAAATTAGGCAGTTAGCTACAACGAAAGTGCCCTTGAACAACCTTGTGACCAATTGCTTGACCAAATAATGGCTGCAAGCACTATCATCGTTGCATGCTGAATTGAGAAACACGTTCAAGAACAGTGCTGGGCGTGTCGCGTTGCCACCTATCGACGTCGCTATGTTTCTGTTGTCCGTGTGATGTTGCGCACTGTTCTGTTGTGTCAACAATGAACTCGATTGAAAGTGTGTTTTCGTCATGGTTTTTTTTTAAATCTCGCTTTTCCACCACATCACTTGTTGTGTTGGAAATCCCGTGCACCTGATGCCGCTGTCTGCAGCACGAAGTTGCTAAAATGAGCAGTCTAGAAACAATTGAATTGGAGTTGGGGTGGTTGCCTTTCATCGCTTTCTTTTTTCTATTTGTGCGCGTCTGTTTGCTCGCAAATTCAGTTTCACGCAACTCCAAAACCGTGATAGTCTTGCTCCAGGAAGCGTCTGGCTGCATTGGTACTTTCCAGTTCGTCTGCGCAAGCAAAATGCGATGTACGCACGCGCTTGAGTGTGCTGTGTTTCTGGTTGATGGTAATAATAAAAACAACAGACAGACACGCAATCACCGTTGGTGGGCGTATGCCTGTTTTTGCTCTTGACTTCATGTTCGTTTCAGATGGTTTTTTGGCTTTTTTTATCTGGACGGCTTGGTGTGGCACTTTTATTTCAACAGGTTGAGGGTACATGCGAAAAAATGTTGGAGTGCAACAATAGGGATGAGAACAAAAAGGCAAACGCCATTATGCGTTTGAGTGCCTCGGTTGAAAGGAGAAAGTTTCCAAAGGCCATGTTTCTAGCGGAAACGCTTTTTCTTGACTGATTTTGTTTGAATTACTACCAGCTACGAGTCACCAAATCCTATTTTATGAATGCACTTTTATTTTCTTTTGTTTCCAAGTTCAATTGAAGTCTGCTCACATTGCCTGTGAAGACGTACGCCAAAACGTCTTGTGACGGACGAATAAATTTGCCTCCGGGGAAATTCCGCGCGATCAGCTTGGTTGGCTGAGATTTGTGATGGGTGGAATGGTTCTATCGTGTCGTGGTGCTATTTTTCAGGTTTTCTGGTGGTTTTCAGTGGTTTTCGCAACTAAAATGTGGAATTTCGTGTGGGTGTCAGCATTTCTTGGCTGAGCCAAACGATTTTTCGCGATGGGCGGTTTTCCGCAAAACCTGCGTGGCTGTATAATCGGTAGTAATTGATAAATATGCACAACAGCGGACCGTTTTACCCAACACGACAAGTTTTACTTCAAGGCCGGAATAACGAAGTTTGGAATTTTTGCAGTTTGATTTTGCTCACCGTCGCAATTGCAGTTGCGTATTTATTCAGGCAAATGTTCAGTTTGTAGGGAGTGACCACATTAGAAAAACGATTAAAAAGGTAGTGTAAGTGAGTCATTTGTTTGTTTTGATGGCAAAATAATGAAAAAAATTGTAATGTTTTGTGACATAATTGAGTGTGCTGGTAAATACGACAGCAATTTATCAAGGAGTTAATAGAGCGGTCATAAACTAAGAAAGGTTATTTTAGACAAACATGCATTTGCTCTGAAAAAAATCTTGTTTGTATCAACAGAAACCGTTGGGTTTTTTTCTACTTATCAGATTGGTTTCAATGATGCTTTGCCAGAGTGGTGACTGAAAGAAACGTTCAGAACAACGCTTTTAGTTGGTGGCGAAAACCAATTACTGCATCTACATTTAGGTTGACAGAGTGAGTGACACCAGTGAGTTTTTTTTTGCAGAGTCTCATTGTGTATGTCTTGTCTTATTTTTGGATGCAGAACAGTGTTGTTTAAAGTTTTCTTTTTTCCAATTTTCAACTTGTTCAGTCTGCTCTGTGTCTGTCACTCAAGACTACAGCCAACATTAGCACAACGTCGCTCGCTGCGCACCCCAGAAGTGACGTTGAAATATACTCCAGTTTTCGCCTTGTTTTCTGTGGTTTTACTGAACTGAAACTTGAGAATGCACAGTGTTTTGCCAATGTGTTGCTTTGTTTGTTGGTTGTAGTTGGGCTGTATTAAAAAAAACATACTGTGGTGGTTGTGCGGAAAGTGCAGCATACAAAGTTTTTAGTTGAAAACTGACCGGGGTGTGCGTTTACTTTGTCAGTTCTGGATTATGCTGGTTCGCTCGCAATTAATTGGTGGTTCGGTTGAGTTCTATTTTTTTGTCCTAATAAAAACCATGCTGTATTAAATGGGCGCGTGACTTGAGGAAAGCAAAGGTGTTTTCGAACTTTACAGTTTTTAAACACACAGGCACTCGTATTGAGTTGCTGCACGTCATGATTGCTGGTGTGTTTGTCTAATTCCACCACTGATCAAAAAAAGTGCGGAAAGTTACAGAAAAGCTCGTTTTTCAGACAGACAATTTGTAAATAATTCACAGCTTATGACAACATGATAACACAGCACAAGTTTTTCGCCACTTCATCGTAATAAACAACGATGGCCATTACCTTTTGAATATTTTGCTGTTATTGGGGTGTAGAAGAAAGTGTAAACAGTATTATTTGCTATTTCACGTTCAAATGCAACAAAAACGTGCGTTGTTCGATGTAACGCGGTTCAACGATACGATAGCTACCCTTTTTTCGTAATGCACTGAATTTCGCCGTGGTGAGCGCTTTTTCAGAAATGAATGGGCCCACCAATTGTTATGTGGTGTATGAGAGAACAAATTCATTCATACGTTTATTCCCTTTCTGTCACTGGTTGTGCACATACTTCTTGTATGTGCTTTGTGGAGTACTACACATTTTTGTTTATGAAAAACAAGTTTGAAAATGGAAGACGTTGCAGACGGAATTCCTTGTGCGAAGGGGAGTGTGAATTTCGTCAGTTTGGTGAAAAATTAGTCAGGCCAGCATGCAGCAGTCCGTTGTTCATATAAGGAGTCCTTATTAAGGACGCATGCCGATTGATAAAGGAATCTTTGTTTAATGCGACAAAAAATTAATATTGTATGCTGCAAAAAAGTGCAATGAAGGGCAAATCATGTCATTGTCAAAAAACTCGTTGAAAATTATTCAAAACTTGAAAAAGTTCAAAAAAGCTTTGTAAAAAAAGATTTCTGCATTTTTAGGCGCGACCGATTATGGATCGTGATGGAATATTGCGGCGGCGGTTCGTTGCAAGACATTTACCAAAGTGAGTGACAATCGATATTGTTGTGCTTCTGAACCCTTGCCGGGTTGAATGGTGGAATTGAGTCAGTTGCCATTGCGACGATGCAATTTTTTTCAGACAACTTGAAAAAATAACAGTGGCGCAATGTTGTTTTTCGTTTGCGTCAGAATGACAATGTTCTTAATTCAACCAAATTACGACAAAGAAGCATTATTTAGATGTGGTTTATCGAGAAAAACGGTGTTTTCAACACATGGAGTCAAATAACAAAGCGATTTTGGCAGTGCTCCGCAGAAACAAAGTTTACTCAGAAACCGGGCTACCTAACTGGTTTTTGCATGTTTCGTTCGGAAAACGACCTTGACCCTCACAGTGGATGGCTGTTTTTGCAATAAATTTTGGGAACGCACTTTACCTTAACGATTTGTAAGTATCGTCCAAACTCTTGGACACTTGTTTAAGTGTAAAAAACGTAGCCAAGATGGTGTCGAAACGAAACGGACGAAAAACCGCTGTTGACAGTTTGCTGATTTTGTTCTCGCATTCGCAGTGACGGGCCCGTTGAGCGAACTGCAGATCGCGTTCGTCTGCCGCGAAACGCTGACCGGCCTGGCGTACCTCCATGGGCGCGGCAAGATCCACCGCGACGTAAAGGGCGCCAACATCCTGCTGACCTGCGGTGGCGATGTGAAACTTGGTGCGCTGCGCTTTGTGTTTTTCGTTTTCGTTCTGCGACACAATGCATGTCGCAGACGTCAGGCAAAGAATCAGTTTCAAGTTTCATGCAGCAATTTACAATGCCCTGTTAGGTGAATCTGACCGGCAATTAAGAAAAGCGACCAAAAATGCATGATTTAGAACTTCATAGTTCATCAGTACAGCAATTTCTTTATTCAAACGTCTGATTGGATGCATGATGCAGTAATCTGCTGCGGTGTCAAAGAACACGGAAGTATAGTGTGCTTTTTGCCGTTACCGTATGATCTCCGGTCTTGAAACGTTATCACTGCCGTGCAGTTAGCAATTGTGTACAGAACTCTGCATAGCTGAGTTGTCAATTTACAGTTGCCACCGTGTTTTTGTTCTTTGATTTTGCAGCCGATTTCGGTGTTGCCGCGCAGATCACGGCGACCATCTCAAAGCGCAAGTCGTTCATCGGAACGCCGTACTGGTACGTTCATTTCAGCTGACTTTACTCTTTGGAAGTGAAAGTTTATGGAAAAAAACGTGTTGTTGTTGTTGTTGTGATTTTTAGGCGATGTTTTTAGCCAGAGGCCACGAGGGTGACGTGTGAATACTGCAGAGAAATTCAATTTCTTTTTTTTGTCAGGATGGCACCGGAAGTGGCGTCGGTCGACCGGAAAGGCGGCTACAATCAGATGTGCGATGTCTGGGCAGTTGGCATCACCGGTACAGTATTTGTCTTTACACCTGTCACTTTTTTGGCAGAAAGGTCGATAAACTTCAATTAGGTACGAAAGGTATCAGGTATGGGGAGGCAGGTATGAAAAGCTGAGTAGTGGTGAAATGGCACACTGAGCGCCTGAATAGAAGGATTTTATAAACTTACCCCTGCCCACCCACCCCCCCTCCCCCTCCCCCCCGGTCTACATAAACGCCGGTGCACTGTGTTCAGTGTTCACTGCACTTAGTCGTTTTGTTTTTAGTTTTTTTTCTACCTGATATGTTGCGGTCCAAAACCCAAACACATGGGCACACGTTCACACACACACACACACACACCTTGGTTGTGTGCTTGTTTGAGTGTTTGTGTTATCGCGTTGCGTCTCACCCAGCAGGATTTGACGTTCTAAATTCTGTGCTATTCTCAAACAAGCCAGAGGCGAGTCCGAAACAAATCGAGACTGAGACCGACTGAGTGGTGGAATGCAAAATCGAATTCTGAATTCGAATCATTGTCTCTCAATGTTGTTTTTGCAGCAATCGAGCTGGCCGAATTACAGCCGCCGATGTTCGATTTGCATCCGATGCGTGTGCTGGCGCTGATGACGAAGAGCAGCTATAAACCGCCTCAATTGAAAGATCGCATCAAATGGTAATGCTGCTGGCCAACTGGTTTTAGTTTGTCTGATGTTACGTGAAAAACGTTTTTTTGCCTGAGAAAAGATAGAAAAGTCTTTCAAAAAAATTTCTTGTCTGAAGACTGTGCATGTTCTTCGTTACACGTACGGAATACGAAACACCGGCAGCAAACATTTTTGACAACCGTAGGTTACGGACGGTGTGTGCGCGGCTATTCTTTGTACTGCGACGTCTTGCAAAAAAAACAATGTTGCGCATGCGTCTGTTTCCTGTTCAGGTCACCGTATTTCCACGATTTCGTGAAGCAATGCCTGACGAAGAATCCTAAGAAGCGGCCGACACCGCAGAAGCTGCTTGGCGTGCGTGGTTGTTTGAAATACGAAATGAATAGAAATTTAAAAAAAACTGAATGATTTTTTTTTGAAGAGAGCAGAAAGGAACAAGAAAAATGATTGATTGACTTTTTTGGACAACAAAGTGAAAAAAAACATGCAAAGTTGTTTTGCCTTGCAGACGCACCATTTTGTGTTCGGCAATCTGACGAATCGACTGACGCGCGATTTGCTTGATCGCGTTAACAACACGAACTCGGGCACGCTGTTTGTCGCTGGTGCCACCATGGACACTGCTGATGATGAACAGGTGTTTTTTTGGCATTTTCATTTCCGACACTGTTCATTTCATTTCGGGAAACGCAGTAGCTCCGATAAAACTGTACGAACAGCCGATAGATACGTTCATGTTGTTGGTGATTGGTGATTGATTGGCCTGCTGACGCTTGGCGGTGTTGCGTTTTAGCGAAACTGAACAAAACAAGGAAGAAACCGGTACTGCTGATGAGCAACAGGCGTTGCTGATGGTGTTGATAAACTGGGCTGGGGGTGTCATGGATGTCGAAATCTGATCAAAACAATGCAACTAAAAAAACGGCACGGTTTCACGACAGACCCCATCCGCTGTGGCACGGCCTGCGCCGCCGGCGAGAATCCCATCGCGCACACCAGCCGATTACGATATTAACCAAGGTTGCTTGGGGTTGGGGTTCGGTGTTGGCGACTTAGACATTCGCTGCCTTTAACCGCCGTAGCTTAGCCGCTTTGCTGGTACGTGCTGGCTATGCCGTCATCTGGTGAACTGATTGTCGATAAACCTGCCTAAAGGCCAATTCATGCACGACGTATAATCCGGCACGTCACGTCACGGCATGTATGAATGCGTATGTAAACGAGCACGTGTTCTCAAGATAACTTGACGTGCCGGATTGCTGATTTGCATCATGAATGAAAACGTGACGTGACGTGACGTGCCGTAAAAATTTGTGTGCATGAATGGGCCGTAAAGTGTCATTCGTGGAGCATGAATCGCTGACGTCACTTCACGCCGCGTCACTTTATTACGCATTCATGAAACAAAGAAAAGCAAAGCATCGCAGTTTCACGCACTGAAGTGACGCATGCGCTTCAGCGCGCGCGCAACTGCTTGAAAAATGGGCGGGCCTCGCAGCGTTCTGCTCTCGACGCCACATGATGGCATCCAAATCCCCCATACCGTCCAGCACGGGTAGCACGCGTCACAAGAAACATACTGATCGGGAAAATTTTCGAATCAGTGTGCGGAGCAGA
This sequence comes from Theristus sp. LFF4_11, assembly GCA_030248135.1. NCBI lineage: Eukaryota > Metazoa > Nematoda > Chromadorea > Monhysterida > Xyalidae > Theristus > Theristus sp. LFF4_11. Next base: position 71,108 of record JASANC010001008.1, on the reverse strand, counting down.
AAATTCGAAACTTTCCAAAAATATCCCGCAGCGAATATTCGCCCGCTCGTGCGTCCGGTTTCGGCGGCGAACATGAACAACATCAATTTGGCGGCCAATTGGGGTCTTGGCGAGCCGGCGTCGTCCTCGGCAAGACAACAAGCGGACAACTCCAGGTAGAAAATGCAGTCGTGAGGGAATGTCGAGCGGTGAAAAGTGGAAATGGAAACTGAATTTCAAATTGGCGCGCAAACGCACTCTGTGCTGCGTGCGTGTGTTGTCCAGCGGACCACTAGCACATGACTATTACCAGATGATGAGCCCGACGAATCACCGCAATGTTTTGTATAGAATGGCCGCCAAAAAAGATTTCCTGAAAAAACTCACGTTTACTTGAGTATCCTCCACAACGACTTCATTCAAGTTATGATTGTTGCTGTTTTATTTTTGCGGCCATTGTTTCATTTACAGTTTAAAACGAAGGCGGCTCTGACAGATAGACCTACCGGATATTCGTTGTCTTTTTTATGTTCCATAGTCACTAAATCTAAAAAAAGATAGAAATTATCAAAATTATTCAATTTTATTTTCAGTTTACTGAACGCCGTGACACGCGCCATGCAGGACGGGTACGTTTTTGCTAATGTTTGTTTTTTTGGGGAAGCATAAAAATCCACAGTGCTCGAAGTCACCAAAAATAAGATTGAAAAGGTGCACAAAATTCTAAAATTCTAATAACCGGAAGGTTTTCAAAAAATCTCAAAAAGCAGATTAGAAGCAGTTTGTTTGGCGTTCTTGCAGTGACTACACGACTACGGCGAGCGCGTCGAATTTGATCAACGGCAACGGCGACGACGGCGACGAGACGCGGCGACGCCGGGCGCCACTGGTGGCGTTCTCCGAGCGTCGCACGGCGCCGAAAAATCGCACACCGCCGGATTTGGTGGGTGTGATGGCGTTTTTTTTGTTATGCAGCATCGCTGAACGGGTGTACCGGTGGCTGTCGCAGCGTTTTTGCCGATGCTCAGAAGTCAGAACAGTGTCAGAAACAACCGCAACACTGGAGGACCACAGATTTGTGTCTCCATTGCTGCAGCTGAACGGCCTGCTGGACGTGATACCGCCGCCGAGTTCATCGGATGAGGAGGAAAACGAGCAGGATCTCACGATCAACGACACCGCTGCAGAGGCGGTCGAGTGCAACAACAACAACAATAATGATGATGATGACGACGATGAACTGACTGCTGCTGCTGGTGACACGTTGACGCGACACCCGGCCGGCACTCTGACGGAGCAGTCGAGGTAGGAGAACTGGTTTTTTGGATCCGAGAGGATCCGTCGCTGGATACATTTTTTTTGGGAAAGCCGATTCTTTTGGACAACGACATTTTGGAGAACCGATTTTTGAAAGAGATGAAAACGTTAGGTATGTTGAGTACAACTGGTATTTTTGCTTGCTGCTTTTGTTTTTTTCGTTTTGCGACCAATCATTCGTGGCGAATGGAAGCGCATTGTTGTATTTTTGTCAGGTTTTATCTTGCAATATAGTCCGACGGTCTTGTGCTCTTTTTACTCAATGAGAGTCGCCGGGAATTCTCTCCTAAAACCTCCGTTGTTCTGTCTCCACTGCCTGCGTTCGCAGGTTCACCACGGCGCACGAGCACCCGTACTACCACCGCGAGGCTGACCGTAACGACGAGGCGGAACCCCGCGAGGGCACCCCCGACGGCTCGTCAGACAGCGAGTCGTACGTGCCGCCGGTGGCGCCGACGCGGACGAAGAAACTCTCGGCGGCGGCTGTCACGGACGCTGCCAGCAACGTTTGTACGCCGGCCGCTGAGCCGAGCACGTCCGGTCGACTGGTCAGCTTCGGTCTACCGCCGACGCCAAAGGTCGATTGTCTTGATTGATTGATTGATTGATTGATTTCATTCGACACATTGTTAGTGTCAGGCATATGCACAAGAAAAACCAGTTTCCAAGCCAGCACAGCTGGGCACAAAACCGTTGAAAAAACGAAAAAGTCTTTGTTTTTGGTTCTGCGATATTCTGTTTTTTTTCTTTTAATAATATTCTGGGCGGTCGCTGCTGCCCCCCCCCCAAGATTTAACCGTGACGTTCCCCAGACGGCTACTGTGTAACATTAGATTCTAGAACCAGATGATATTCAGAGTTCATATAAATTTGAATGAACAAAAAAGACGTTCAGAAACCCGATTGTTTGTCAAATTTGATGCGTTTTTTACCTACTGATTCCTCGTGCTATTCTGTTCATTCTTTCACCCTTGCACACATGATTGCGAATTAATTTGACATTCTTGAAAGGACAACTCCTAGTCTGCGACTGATGCCGCCTCGATAGAGAATACAACCACTGCTTAATTTATTCGGCTATACTGTATGATTGCTTTATCATTTTCCAAACCACCGGAGGTGGTTAGTACGTTCATGTTTCGGGAAGAGGTGGCCGGGTTGAATGCAGTATTCAAAAAATTTTTTAAAAATTAAAGCAGTTCAATATTTGAATTTGTATTTTTTCAGGTTCCAATGGGTGCGTGCTTCTCGAAAGTGTTCCACGGCTGTCCGCTGCGAATCAACTGTTCTGCCAGCTGGACACACCCGGACACCAAAGATCAGCACATTCTGTTGGCCGCTGAGGAAGGCATCTACGCATTGAACCTCAATCAATTGCATGAAGCGACCATGGACAGGGTAAGCACGCACGGCTGCGCTTGTGAACACACACAGCGATGTGGCAGTTGGCACAGACGGAAACAAACGCACTGGCACGTGCAGTCGAACTCTAAATGGTAGACAATCAGCTGACTGGTTCGTGTCGTGGTGATCACGTGTTGCAGGGTTTTTGTGCACGCATTGCTGTGTAGGCGGAGGCGGCCCTCTTGCAGGGAATGCACGCATCACGTGATCCACCAACCAATCAGCTGATTGCCTATAATTTAGAGTTCGACTGCAGACAATGCGATAAAACACATGGCCGCTGCCGTGGGTGGGCCAATGGTTTGCGGTGTGTGTGGTTTCTCACTGCACAACGTCAGATTGATTGCAGTGAACGAAATTGCACTGTTTTCCGGACTGGAGACGTAATCAGCGAACGCTATGGTTTGATCAAATGAAAAGTTAGAGAAAAAGATCTGTGAAAATGCAGAATTTCTGTTCAGATACACCCTCGACGCTGCAGCTGGATGTACGTGATCAAAGACGTGCTCATGGCCGTACAGGGTGCGTCTGAAAAAAAGAAGAACATTGCTTTTGTCAGCGCTTTTTTGTTTCATATTTGTTGGCCGACAACGTTGTCAATTTCGTTTTGGTTTCATTCGACGCGAAGTGCGTCAGGTGTACGTACAAGGGAAAAACAAGTGTTTGCGGGGGCAGCTGGGCACAACACGCAGCCTCCGCAGCGAATGAAGAACTGTTTTTTGTTTTTTTTATTTTTCAGAAAAAACTGTTTTCAGGGCGCACCCCGCACGTGTACCGGCACGACCTGTGCGCGTTGTTTCAGCGTGATTTACTGACGAATCGTCTCAGTCTTTCCATGAATAAATTGCCGGAGAAATTCGTGCCACGCAAATTGGCGATCACGACGCGTGTCTCCGAGACGAGGTCGCAAGTTGTCTGCGGTGCTCTCGGCTTGTTTTTAGGGTGTATTCGTGCTGTTATTGGTAACGTATTTAAACCTGTCACTTTGGAGCAGAATACGTTGGCATGCAAGACTTTCAATTAGAGCAAGAATAGCGAATGTATCTCGGGTTTGATTGACATTGAAATACCCCATTTGTGGTTGAATATGTTTTCTTGCAACTCCTGATTCCCGTGTTTCTTTTTCGCATGCTCTGTATGCAAAAGTGACAGGTCTAAACAAAACTCGCAGTAGGTCCACAGACAGACACACGCCAGCATGAATGGGGTATGCTGGAGACGCTGTTCTGACACGATGCGTCATGTCAAAACGTCACGTTCGGGAATAACGCGTTTCAGCTTTACCACGCATTCATGCGAAATCGGGGGTACAAATTCACGCCCGTGCGTACAGTCCGCGATGTTTTTACTTGTTCTCTTCTGTACCACTGCAAAGTAAAGTTGCTCGTCTGAATACAGGAGCTGCATTCGTTGCTGCGTACAGCGCAATCCATTCAACGGTTACCTCTATCTCTGCGTCATGATTCCCACCGGTGTCGTGCTGATGCAGTGGTACGAGCCGCTCGCCAAGTTTCTCATTATCAAGGTCGGTGTGTGATGATCTGTTCTGTTCTGTTTGTTTACGGCGCGTTGAGCGTCAGGAAACAAGTTACGAACTAGCGAACTTGACACACAGGATTTTTTCAATATTTTTCGGAGTTGCAGAGTATGGCCCACGGTGTGCAAATAAACACTAAATAAGGAACAAAAGGTCCAAACAAACTCAGAGTGCATATGCATCAAACTACACACACAATGTGAGTGCGCCCCAACCAACCAATCAGCGAGCTAATGCAAAAAAAACTGAGCCAGGTAGACAATAAAAAAAGTTGACGTTCGTTGCAGCAAGTCGACTGCCACATCGAGCTGCCTGTGAACGTGTTCGAGTTGTTGATCACGCCTGAGAACGACTATCCAATCGTGTGCACCGGCGTCCGAAAGGGGTGCGCGTTTGCGTTGTTGTTGTGTGTTTCTGGTGTTGGTGTTGTTTTGCTATTGTTGTTTCTGTTGTTGTTCTTGCTGTTGTTGTTACTGTGAAACCCGCATTTGGCGAAAAAAAACCATGGTTGGTGGAATTGTGGGAAGAATGGCAATGAATCGCTTGCCGATTGCATGACACCAGAATCTGGGCTTTTCTTCTTCTGTTCAAACGAAAGATTTCAGAAACTATATTTTGAAAACAGCATTTGACGGAAACCGAGCTTTCGGGTGGACTGCAGCAAACTTCAAAAATGTTCAAGCATCCTCCAGAAATACTGTGTTCGCCCATTTTGCAGCGCCGACCGCAAGCATCTCAGTTTCGACCTGATCAATCTGAACACGGCCGCAGCGAACTGGTACACGCTGAGCGAACAAGCGACGGCCGGCGCAAAACGGCGCTTTGGTGACGAGCGAGCGACTCGTGACGACGCCGACGACGCTGATGAGCGCACGGTGCAACCCGGCAGCGACAAGCGACCGCTGACGTGCCCGTCCGTCGCGGAGAACAGGGTGGACCGACTGAACGTGTCGGCGATGCGACAGATCGCCAAGGACGTCGTCGTCATCTGTCATAATGGTGCGTTCAAGTAGTCTCCCTCCACCCGCTAACCATCATCACACGTCGTTCCACTATTTACGTGTTCGTTTTGTGGTCGAAGTTTATCGATTTTTTTGAATGTAACTCCATCATCAGCAGAATGGCTGGCTGCTTCTGAACTGGAGTTGCTGATTGGTTACTCTTACTCCACCTGGGGAGGGGATGTAGCCTAATCAATCGACACACCAGGTTCAAACGCCGAAATGCTCAAGCCTGAAATCACTTGTGTACCACTGTCCAACTATTCGCGTGCCGTCTCACTCACGATCACTGTTTTTACACGTCCGTGTTTTCCACACACGCAGACAAAATCAAAGTCACCAACCTGTACGGCCGTCTGAAGTCGTCGCGCGACGCACCGGCCGAGCTGACGGTGCCGTTTCGAATCGACGCCATGGTCTGCCTGTGCGACAGTGTGCTCGCGTTCTACAGGTACAGTGTGCTCGTTGAGACCTGTCATTGTTTTTGCAGAACGAAAAGAGAACGGAATCGAAGTTGAAAGAAAACTTTTAGTAGTCACAACTGGGATGTTTTCATTGCAGACAAACCCGACCCGATGCATTTCAGAGTTTCACATGCGTTGTGCGTGTTCTGCAAAAGAAGTGACAGGTTTTTTCAAGCAGAGATACTTTGAAGTGCTGCTTTTTGGACGGTGTACTTTGTGGCCACTCATTTTGGAGAGCTGCTGCGCGATCGCACGTGTGCGCGTGTGTTCGTTTGTGACTGTGTTAGAAATCGAGTGACTTCAAAAAGCGGACTTTTCTTGTCAATCAGCAGCCCATCAGGCATGAAAATCCAACGCAAATTGCGGCGAATAGTTGAAATGTTCACGAGGTTCATGTTTCAAGCGCAAATATACCCAACGAACACGGAACTCAACAGAAAAAAAAGTTTGTTTCGCAGACACGGCGTACAGGGGCGTAGTTTTGTCGACGACCGGGTGGTGCAGGACATCAACGACCCGGCGCACGTCTACAGGGTGTTGGGCACTGAGAAGTGAGTATGGATTTTTGTGGTGTTATGTTTTGTGGAAGTTTGGGCTCTTTGGATTCAACTCAACCAAGTAAAATACAAAGTTAGCCGTACAAAGCCGTGTGTGAAAGACCGACTCCACCACGGTTGTTTTTGTGGCAAACCCTGGCTGGCTAAATCCAACCACCGGAATCACCTTGCGACCCACCGGTGTTCAGTGCAGCGCTTTGCAAAGGCTGCCAAATGTTCGAATCTGACCGGTGATTTGTGAGCATCAGAGCGCACTTTGCAGAGTCGTCGTGTTGGAGTGTCGATCGGTCGAAGGTGTGACGGACCCCGCGAACGATCCAGCCACCGGCGTCGACCTGTGCTTACTAACCGGACACGAAAGCACACTGTGACACACGCGAAATGCATCACCGTTTGCAAAAGCAATGCTTGTGTCGATGTTGTTTTCATTGGTCTTCGGTTCGGCTCGCTCAAATTCGATGCAATGCAATCAGTTTGACTGAATTCGCAAAGGCACGTTCGCTCGTTTTGATTCGGTTTGTGGCGGTGACCACTAAAACAGGCATTCGGTGTGAACGGTGAAACGACGACGAATTCAGGCAAATATTATGCCGCCAGTGCTTTGAATGCGTAAAGTACCTAACCTGTTAATTCTTTCGGAGCGCACTGTGCATGCAAAACTTTGATTAACAGTAAGAAGAACGAATATATTGGATGTGGTTGAAGAAATCAAATACCGCATTTGTGGCGAAATATGTTTTTTTTGCAATTCGGATCTGGTTCTGTCTTCTTTCGCGAGTGTTCTGTGTTCTGCGAAAAAAGTGACAGGTTATTTAAAACAAACGTGCGTTCATTTTTTTGCAACTTTGTCGCTGAACATCTATGAGCCACTGTGAAAGTCTGTTGTCTGATACCCACTTCTAGCTTGCGTTTTTTTCAAAGAAACGAATTTTTTGAGCCGTCAGTTTTGTCTTTGTGTACAATTCAGTTTTGTGATTTTCTTTTCATTCTTGCATCATCTCGTTTCTGTACAGTGTATTTTTGTTTGCTGATGATTCATGAACAGCTATTCCAAAACCGTGAGAACGTATTTCCAAACTTCTTCTCCGATCGTTATTATCAAATCCGAATTGTTTTCGATCCATGATCTGAATTCGACCATTTTTTGCCATATTTCGCTAAAATTTCCAGATATCCAACTTCAGTGGCCGTTTTCGTGTAAACGTTATTTTTTTCTGCGTCGATTAAGCTTCCTTCCGGTGGGTTTTTATTGAAACTTTGTACTCGTTTTTTTTTCGTTTGGTAAATCTTTCATTTTGCGCAGTTTTTAGCGCAATATTGTATGTTGCAAAAATCACCTGTCTGCTTTATTGAGTTGAATTTGAAAACTGGCTTTTCTGACCAATGAGGGTGATTTTATTGCAGTTCCTTTTCAACTTTTTGGCATTATCCTTGTGAACCTTTTTTTAATCGCAAGTACCAGCTGCACGTGCACACCGTACATGGCCAACATTTTTTTCTGTTGTGTTCATCTCTGCCACTTTTTAAAGATTTTTTGTTTCCCGCTTGTTTCCTGTGCTTTTTGAGCTTTCATTTTTTGTGCAACAAGTCATGGTCAAGAAATGAACGTTTTTGATTGTTTGATGCGCGGAAATCGCTGCTATCAAAAAAGTAACCATTCAAATCTTATTCAAACTCAGTATTGGACAAGCATACAAAAGGCAACTCTAGTAAACTCATGTTCAGCAGGTCGTAAAACTCATAACATGGAATAATAAGTTTATTGATTTTTTGATTGGCTGGTTTTCGTTGGACAAAACTAATCAACCAAAACCAAACAAAGATTCTTGCGGCCAAAGAATTGGTCTCCCAGCTCAAGTTTTTTGATCGACTACCTCACCCACGAATCTTCAAAAGAAGTGCAAAACCCACGAATCTTCAAAAGAAGTGCAAAACATTTCACAACGTGAAAGGGCCGAGAAATTGTGTTGACTGTGAAAACGTGACAAAATCAGTAAAATGTAAACGTCGATCAAAGGTTTGTACTTTAACAAAAATCTGAGAACACACAGACGCAAAATCATCACAGAATAAAATCAGATCGAACACCCGAAGTGACACGCAGAAAAAAATGACAAAATGGACACCATGAGCGAAAAGTCATATGAACAAATGCGGACATTACACTGAAAAATCGTTGAGTGCGAAAAAACACGGTAGTAATGAATAACCTCAATGAAAGCAAAACGGTGATAGCAAAATTTCAACTGAAAAATGCAACGTAAAGCGAAAAAGTTTACTAATGCAATCGCTCCCTGTACAACTGCTGCAGCGGACGCTCGTGGCAGGGCGCCGAGAACAGACGCCCAGCGGTGGCCTCCGTCGTCGCGCTCAGTGTGCAGCTGGCCACTTCGTGCTCACGGTCTCCTACGGAGAATTTCGCCAGAATGTCAGAAAAAACTTATATCGTTGACGGAATTTTCTTTTTTCAGACTGAGTTCTCCACATCGATTATCCGAAAACGTGTGCAGCGTACGACTGGTTTTTCTTTATTTTTTTTTATTTTATATTGCCTGATCGGTGGATGGTGGGTGGACAAGCTCTTTACTGCTGCTAAGTCGACCTGCCTAAATCCGTCGAAAAAAAGCACAAAGTAGCCCGCGGTTGACCAACCAGTGACGAGCCACTCAATGGAGCGACACGTTGGCCGCGCGACGCACAGTCGTTCGCAGTCGGCGGGCGTCAAGTCGTGCGACCGATAGACGGCGTCGTCACGGCCGCGGATGCACGCGAAACGCAACGGACCCCAGACGACCGGAGGCGACGGCGCCCGTGGCGGTGCAGGCGGAACTGCGAAAGGTGTGCTACGAATTGCGATTATAGGGGCATTCATGAAGCAGTTTTTAGTGACCGCGTATGATATTTAATTTTGGTCCCGCAACTCAATGCGTCCATAGGTGATCCGAGTCCCCTACGCAGAACCGAGTCACTTAGGCGGCTTTGAATTGCCACATAAAGATTGAAACTAGTTTTCTTTTCACGTCTGCACACGCATTCAGTCGCAGAACTTAAAAAAATTGATATTAGCTGTGTATTAACACAGCTATGCGTCACCAAATACTGCCTTCTGCTTCATGAATGCCGCTTTAGGTGACGCTGCGGGTTTACCTGGCAGAAACGGCACCAAGTTGTGCCGCACGACATGCGGCGACACGACGACGCCGCGACAGTTGCGCTCGTCCGACAGATCGCCGCAGTCGTTGTCGCCGTCGCACAGCCACACGGCCGGTATGCAGCGCGCGTTCGAGCAACGGAACATGTTCGTCGCCAAACAGTCTGAAATTATTGTGCGCCACCACAATACGGATATGGTAAAACCCGGTTTTATTTCTCATGCCAAGCTAACCCTGGTCATCACGTCAGCCGCTGCAAGTCACCGTCTCGATTCGCTTCAGATGTGTTGTGTATGAAACAAAACACATCCAGAAGGTTCATATCATGATAGTATTGTTTGGAACGCTTGGCTGAGTCGGGTGTCGGTGGTCAGTCCCATATTTTGTGAGCCAGTCTGCCTTTGTCTTTAGGTGTTGTGCACAAACTATTGTCAACTACGACAAGAAAAAAACACTAACAGCCAGGCACTGCAGGCGGCGGATGCGGGTGCGCAACGATAAGACAGCCCTGTTCATCCGACAGATCGCCACAGTCGTTGTCGCCGTCGCAGATCCACGTGCGCGGAATGCACCGGCCAGTGTTCGCACATCGGAACTGGCTACTGAGACACGCTGACGAAGCAAATCGAAAAACATTTGTTGTTCTGCGCAAAAACCAACAGAGAGAACCGAATAGCGACAGGCAACATTCTTACTCGGTTCTGGGCAGTTCTGTTCATCCGACAGATCGCGACAATCGTCGTCGCCGTCGCAGAGCCAAGAGCGAGGAATGCAACGACCGTTGTTCTCGCAAACGAACCGATCCTCGCCGCAGGCTGAGAAGAATTGAAAGTGCTCACGGTACGGAATTGGCGCCTGCTATGCGAAGAACGAATTTTGGAAGAAATGCGGCAACATTTCAAATTCTTACACGGTGCTGGGCAGTTCTGCTCATCCGACAGATCGCCACAGTCGTTGTCGCCGTCGCAAATCCAGCTGCGCGAAATGCACCGGCCTGTGTTGGCACATTGGAACTGGCTGCTGAGGCACGCTACAAGGGAAAATGAAATGAGCTGTAAACTCTGATCTTTTATGACAACCAAAATGGCACAACATGCTAAAACAATAACAATTCTTACACGGTGCTGGGCAGTTCTGCTCATCCGACAGATCGCCACAGTCGTTGTCGCCGTCGCAGATCCAGGTACGCGGAATGCACCGGCCAGTATTCGCACATTGGAACTGGCTGCTGAGACACGCTGAAATTGAAAACGAAAAACTGTGAACTCTGATCTTTTATGACAACAAATTTGGTTGGCACACCCTGCTAAAACAATAGCAATTCTTACACGGTGCTGGGCAGTTCTGCTCATCCGACATATCACGACAATCGTCGTCGCCGTCGCAGAGCCAAGAGCGAGGAATGCAACGACCGTTGTTCTCGCAAACGAACCGATCCGCGCCGCAGGCTGAAAGAAAACAAATTATAGGAAATTTACCGAATCAAAATCAAAATACGAACCGTTTTCGTATCGATCCGAACACCAACCTGTCGACGGGCAGTTGCGTTCGTTCGACAGATCGCCACAATCGTCGTCGCCGTCGCACATCCAGCGAGCCGGTACGCAGCGACCAGAATTGGCGCACTGGAACTGGTCGTCGAAACAAGCTGAAAAGAAGAAAGCTGCAAAATTGTTAAGCCAAGCGTGACTTCATGACGAGCACATAACACTGGCATAAGAGCATAGCAAAGCAAATTCACAAAAACAGTCGATTAATACAGAAAACCGCAGAAAATCACACACGACGAACATCGTTCAGAACAGTTCGGCTCGTCCGATAAATCGCCACAGTCGTCGTCGCCGTCGCAGATCCAGCGATCCGGGATACACCGGCCGGTATTGGCGCACTGGAACTGGTTCTCGGCACACTCTGGTGAAACAGAAAAAAGAGGCTGAAATGGTATGGAAAACGGCATCTCATTCTCTCCATTTTTTGCAACTTAAAAATACCATCAAAACAGTAACCGCATACAAACACGACTGCGCAGATTGAACTGAACTGTACGGGATTGGCGCACAGTACAAATTACCGAATGTTTGTTTGAATCTGTCGCTTTGCTCGCAAAAGAACAGAATGGGAAATAACTAGCGACCAGAGAGACCAGAGAGCAGGGGCGCCAGGAGGGGTGGGGACCAACCAATCACGTCGTGAGCGGCCGCCGCTGACATGTCGCCACTGGCACTGCCGCTGGCCGAGGTCGAGTGCGCCTCCGCACTGTCGCCGCAGTCTCGCTCGTCCGCCTCGTCGGCGCAATCGGCGTCGCCGTCGCATCGCCACGCCGCCGGCACGCAGCGACCGTCGGACGCACAACGGAACTCGCTCGACAGACACACTGCGGCACAGCCAATCAATGCAATCGGTCAATGCAACCAATCAGCGTGCGTTGCACTACCGTATGATTACAGTAGGCGCCGGGAAGTGGAAAGGCGCAATATCACCTGTCAGATTGAAATGCAGTTATCAGGTCCAGAAACGTAAACCCGCGCAACAACAACAGCAATGAGAGAGGAAACTCGGTTGATGTGAGAACACAACGCTCGTTTCGTTCATCAGACGGTGCGAATATCTTTTCTGCGACTAATTCAGTTCACAGTCGTCGACAGGTGAATTTGTTTTTTTTCTTGATGTGCCAATTAAATTAAAATGGCTCGACTCTGAGTGACTTGTTGTTGTTGTTTTGAGGGATCATTCGTCGGGTCAACTCAGCAATTTTGAATTACTGCGTCTCAAACTCACTTCCCATCTATGCGCGCATTGAATCGCAGAACTGGAAAAAATATTGTGCAGTGGAGTATTGTGCAAGCACCAAGCAGTTGTTGCGTTTGCTCGCGAGATTTTGCCAACACGACACGATCTGTTTCCATGCTGAGCTGCCGCCTTCAGGCGTCTTCGCTCGCTTGCTGAGAGCTTGGAATTGTACGATCGCGATGTGAAAACGCGCCGCACATGTTGCGAATGAGACTTCGAACAAAACGCCAAGACCAAACAAACCCCTGAGATGGCAAACGTGCTCGTCGCTCTCGTCTCCACAATCGTCGTCGCCGTCGCAAATCCAAGCGTTCGGAACGCACTGACCAGAGGTTGCACATTGAAAGTCGCCCGGTTGACATGCTGCCAAGTGAAAGTGGACGAATGAAAAAATAACGAAACTTCTCGTCGGGTTTTCTTTGCACTTGACATTGGCTGACCACAGTGTCAGTGTCAGTATCACTCGCGTCAATGACACACCACACGAGATGACTTCGAAAAAAAGAGCTGCTGGCGCTGAGTGCTCACTCGAACAAGCAAAACAACAACAGAAAAACAGACCTATTGGTGGTAATAGCGACGGTGAAGGTGGAACGGTGCTGGTCGACGGTTGTGGAAGTGGCGGCGGCGGTGTTGTTGGTTGTGGACGAGGGATCAAAGGAAAGGTCGGGTAGGGGAAGGGAATCGGATCAGAATGGGGGTGGGCACTGGCTGGCAAAATCGTCCCCAAATCGACGAACGCCGTCAGCAGCAACAACACGGATAGCAGCGGCTTGCAGATTCGCATAGTTTGTTGTTGATTGTTCGTTTTCTTTTCAGAACTGAGAAACACAAAAGTGTAAAAATTATCCAGAACCAGAGCAGAAGCGATGCGAAAGCAGAATTGAGCAAGAGACGCTGACAGACGACGACGAGGTGGTTCCAAATCCTAAGCTAAGCCTTTTTGACCAGGTGAAACGTGAAACGGACAAATTGAATTTTGAAACTCCACTTTCTGGCCGCCTGACCTTTGTTGCATGCGCGATGCGCTTTTGCGCTGTGCTCCTCATCCAGGTTTCAAAAGTCAGACATGAATGGAACAATTCGGCACTGACTTTGGCAAAAAACAAAATATCAGACAGAGCGAAACCACTATGAAGCCTTGGTCAAAAGAACTTTGGGTAATTGGGTTCAATAATCAACCGGAATTCTTCATGGTCTTAACTTTCGGAACACCCTGTAGTAAAACTCCTTTTTTCAGACCACTACTCAATGAAACTGACCACTGGCAGCGACGACGAAAAAATGAAAACGAGCTTTCTATCACTTCGGTGAGACGACTGACATACGTGTAAGTGAGTTTTTTTAGCAAGTCCGTCCACCTTTCTTGATTTCTTCGTCTGGTTGACTCCAGTCCTTTTTCCCTCGCCTCGAGTGTACAACAACCACTAAAATCAAAGTAGCCCATCATTTTTAGCATGTTAGCTTAGCTTATGGCGCCAAGTCGACACTGAAACCTCACAGAACCATTTGTATGATGGCCTTTTTTGCCCAAACCAAAATCAGGCTTAAAATTTGTTTATGTTGCTTCTTTTAGTCCGGTTTCAATGAAGTCGTTGCAGAGGTTCCTTCGCAATCCTAAGCCTAATCCTAATCCTAATGAAGTCGCTGTAGGTTCCTAATCCTAAACCTAATCATATTCCTATGCGAAACCTTTTTAACAAAGTGAAAATGCCGACATTGTCAGCTTTGATTTGATTGAATTTGTTTTACCGTACGGAATATCACATCATTTTTATTTCACTCATCCCCCACGCTTGTCTCCTTGTTTAGATAATGCCCAGCAGGAGTTTATGCACCCCCCCCCTTTGCGCACAGCTTCGACCCCTCCCACTCCTCCCCGGACCCCGGTATTAGGCTTTCAATATAATAAGTAACTTTCAATATTTTCTTACACATTTCTTACATGTTCCGTGCATGACTCTGCGTGTCGTTTTGTATGGGTCGCCTCATGCGTCATGCCTCGTTTGCGTTGCGTCGTTTATTTTGTTTACCTCAAGTTTTTCATATTTTCTACGATGGACGCTCTCGTCATTAAAAATGGATAAAGTTCGTTTCAAAATAATAATGTTAGCACTTCGGCGGCCTTTTGCGTGTGTGACGTGTCTCACTCAACAAGTTGAAGTTCCGCTTAAGGTTCCGTTAGAGAGGCTAAGGACCTGCATCCAAGTGCACTCAGTGAGTAAAACATTAGTGCACTAGAACATACACCAGCAGGCAGCACCGTTATCGATTACCGTTTTTTCCCGTTTCTAGCACATAACACAGCGCTAGTTAAAACTTCAAAAAAGTTATGTCCTTGTCGTTTTTGGTTCTGCGACTCGTCAATGCGCGTTCGTTTCCACACGTAAAAAATAGTTTGTGCCTTTACGCGGCAATTCAAAATTTCCAAAGTGACTGTGTCGTGTCTGGGGTTAGTTGAGCATTTTTGACCTGCCGCAAGATTGTTTACACCTGCCACACTCGTGGACTGGTTGGTGGCGCGTTAGACTATTGTCTGTGCGTCCGGGGGATCGATCCTCGCCGAGGGGTATAAACGCACTTAATGACAGAGAAAGGTCCGTATGAGCGTTTACGCTTTTCTGGGTTAGCCCAGGCTAAAAACATCGCCTAAAATCACCGTTCGTTCGTTCCGTCACTTTTTTGCAGAACAGCTCGGGGTGCAATTGCACACATAACTCTTTTTTAGCCCAGTGAAATCGTCTACTGGACCGACTGAACAAATTGTTGAACAAATTGACATTATTCACAAGTTTGTTCAGCTGCCAATTGTTCTTGTTGCTGTTAGAATTTTTAGACGCAGTCTTTAGCCAGGGCTAACCCAGAAAAGCGCACAGAACGCCGTCGAGGGGGGTGCCCATCAAGTTTTCGCTGTCATTAAGTGCCTATATGCACTTCTCTGCGAGGCTCGATCCCCGAACGCACAGACAATAGTCTAACGCGCTACCACGCAGGCCAGTGGTCGCTGAGCAACATTTGCGTGCTGCATGATTGTTTCAGTGGACATTCTCACACACACTTCTAAGTGCAAAATAATAATGTTGCGCCTGTCCTGAGACTGGCGAGCTTTCACGTAACTTATGCTTCGGTGAAACGACGTCGGGTGCGACATTGTTTTCTAATTGCTAATTACGCTCTGCTTTTGCAGAAGTCTGTCCCCGTCGTGTAACATATACAAATAAGCGCTCAATCTGCTCATCAAACCCACTGGTTTCTCTTCTCCCCGTAAATCAAACTTTTTTCCCCATGCAATTTTTCCATGTTCCAGACCAGACTTCATTTCTGTGTGTAAAGTCTTCCATATGAAGATCCTCCCACTTATGAGGACAGAAAACATAAATTTTTAATGAAAACAACGAACTCTTTGATCCGTTTCTAATCTTCGTATTATAAAACGTCCTCTCACTTTAAGGTCGCTACACAAAATTTCACTTGAATTTTTTTTTAAGAGGACCTTTTATATGCGAAACTTCACGGCACGTAAAAAATACCGCTATAAGCAGTCTGTCAACCCAAACATCCACGCGATTTTCACAGTTTCCATACTTCATCTTCATGTTTCAGGCAGGCGCACACGAAAACCACCGTTATAAACGGTCTGCAATAAACTGTACGCTCTGAACTTCACACATGGGAAACGTCGGCAGCAACAGCGAGTCTAACTTCTCAGCGATCGTTGACCGCACCGTGAAGCGGTCGCACGACAAACAGACCGCACTACCGCGGTCAGTGAAACTGCCGCGACGGAACAAGTCAAAGTACAAGAGTCAAAAGGGCGCTGCTCATTCGAAACGTCACGTGACGCCGCCACGACGGTCGCGCAGTTTCCGGTGATGCGTTTTTTTTAAATATCTTTGTTTGTTTCATTTTGTGTGTTGTGAAGAAAGTCTTGTTGATCGAACTGGAAACCCCGGAACAGTGCAGTGCCGAGGATTGCGTGGGAGGGGTTGCGTTCCTATGTAGTCCATGTTGTGAGTCTGTGCACTTTCACCCCGGTCGCCCGTCGGTAACCCCTTTGTCTCATACATAAAAGTGCAAGAAGATTTTGAGAAACTTGAATTTTTTACAAAATCATGATTTTTGCTTCCAAAGTGAATAACATACAGACAGAGTGGTCCAAAAGTAGTGGGTACACAACTTTGAATCGCTCTAACTTGCCAAATCTTGCACCGTTTGAGCTGAAATTTTAGTCGCTTACTAAAGAAGCTCAAACGTACGTCTCTACCAATTTTTAGCCCAAACAAAAGAACATTGCCCCTGTGCGGAAGCAAAGATCGAAAAAAAACGAATTTTTGCATGAAAAACAGCATTTTTTGTCTCACATCGGATTTATTCATCGATAAACGTCACATTATTAACATGTGCACGTAGCTGTAATTGTAAAAAACGTACAGGTGAAGAAAATCGAAACCCGTGAAAAAAAATTCCTGGAGCACGAAAAAGGTATGCATGCGGATGCGGTGAGCCTTTTTTAGGTTGACTGCGCCGCCATTTTTTTGCTTCTAAAAAGTTTTCTACATCGAGATGTGTTTTCACATTTCTCTGCTACGGTATGCATAATCTTGAAAAATTGTGAATCTTGACCGCAAAATTTTTTTGAAAAAAATGAAGTTTTCGCCGAAATGATCGAGGGTCTTTAAAAAGAAGATCAGGATCAGATTTAGGATTGAACAAGGGTTTTGCCGTTTTCGTATAAATCATAATTTCAGTTTGAATCTTGACAGGGCGAGATCCGTCTGTTTTTTTTGGCGCACCCTGTACAATCAGCGCAGATGTGCTCTTGTAACGCGGTTTTTGAGTCACTTGATCGTGTCCTTTTGCTATAGTTGATTTGTTTTGTTCATGACGTGTGCATGTATCGAGTTATTGTTCCTAATTGGCTTCTGTTGGTTCAGATTTTGCTCTTCTGTCGGACTATCGACTATCAAATGACTGTGAACAAGGGAATTGCCGTTGTCGTATAAATCATGTTTTCAGTTTGGATCTTGACAGGGCGGGACCAGTCATTTTTTTTTACGCACACCTTGTACAAGCAGTGCAAATGTGCGTTTGTAACGTGTTTTCTGAGTCACTTAGTCGTGTCATTTCGCTATAGTTGATTTGTTTTGTTCATGCACGTGACGTGTGCATGTATTGAGTTATTGTTCCTAATTGGCTTCTGTTGGTTCAAATTTCGTTCTTCTGTCTGACTATCGACTATCAAATGACTGTCACCATGCAGACCACCTATGCATGAAGAGAGGAATCAGTGGAGTCAATTATCATTTACAACGAATGAAACCGCACATGTGCTTTAGGATTGGCATAAAAAACCGGTATTTTTCAGGCAAAAAAAACGCTAAAAACGGTTTTACCGTTATTTTGGTTTTTTTGTTTTTTTCAACTCATTTGTTTGCTATTTCCGCTGACGTTTTTGTGAAATTTGTGTGTTTGATTCGCTAAAAAGTTGACTTTTTTCATTCTTGAATTGTGTATACGAATGTGCAGTTTATTCGTTTTTACCGTAAAAACGGTTTTTAATGGCCAGTTTGTATTTGGTTGCCGATTTTTTTGCAACCCCGCACAAGAAAAATAATATTCGCAAGGTTCATCGTGCTTATTGCACTGATTCGTTTCGTTGAATGTCATCCATCACTTGTAAGTTTTCATTAGCTACTTCCTCAGTGCAAATACCGTATTACCCCCATTAAACCCCCCACCATTAATCACCCTCCCCCAACCAATAAACCCCCACCCCCACGACAAGTTTCCAAATAATCCCCCCCACAAATAATCCCCCATGGGGGATTATTGGAAACCTGTTTGAAACACATACCCAGCGAATTCAGTGGCTGGTTGCAGTGAAAATGAAGAAATTGTGCTACCAAAGGCCCCAAATGGATGAGTTAATGGTAATTTCATTACAAAAGGCTGTTGTAAAAGGAAATTTCTATGTAGAGTAGAAGTTTCTGCGACTTTCTTGCCTGCCATGCAAGGTATTCTTGCCATTTTTCAATAAAACCCCACCCCTAGAATTTGTTTGCAAATTTCTAGGGGTGGGGTTTTGTTGAAAAATGGCAAAAATACCTTGCATGGCAGGCAAGAAAGTTGCAAAAATTCTACTTTTCACACTTTTGCTCTCAGCACCTTTTAGTCCATTCCTCACCTGCCGCTCGCTCACCTCCCCTCCCCCCCCTCCCTGGGGGGTTTTATGGCCCGGGGGGGGGGGGGCGGGGGGGGCGGCCCCCCCCCCCCCCCCCCCCCCCCCCCCACCCCTAAAAGTCGCTGACGTTTTAATCCCCCATGGGGGTTTATTGAGGATAATAAGGTACCAGTTTGTAATGAATGCAAATACTACACCCACGCCCGAGATTTAACTTGGGCAGATCCCAAATTTTTCTTCCTTTCCCGCTGAATTGCGTCATGTGCGGACGGAAACTAAGAACTTCGCGCTTCAAGGATGATTAGGATCTGAAATCACACCAAAAAACGTATCATTTCCGCTTTCCTGTAAAACTTCTTTGTCACTTTTTTGTATTTCAAAGGAAATAAGTTTTTCAGCGTCAGATCATATATCAGCAAAAAGTAAAAGCAATCATTGAGTACGAATTTGTTCCATTTTAATTTTGAAAAGTTTGTTGCACACTTATAAGTTTTAGAATTTTCAAAAAAAAATTCCACACAATCAATGAAATTTAGGGCTAAACATGGAATCAAACTCGAGTACGACGCGTTTTGTCTATGTAGTCTATTCAGACAACAACCTGTAGTTTTTTTAATGAAAAACGACATTGTCTATGTAGGTAATCGATTAAGAATTTTCAGAAAGTTTCAGTCGATCTAATAAAAAGAAGACAGTTCCGTCGATAGCGCAACCGACAATGAAGCAGCAGCAGACGCAATGTGTTCTGCGGGAGTGGCACACGAACGAAACGGAGGCGAAAGAGCGCATCAACTGGATCATGACGTACCTGCAGATTTACCATCATTACGACTTTGATATCACCGTTGGTTCACTACTCTTTGCTCCATATTGGAGCTCATTTACGTTGCTGGTTTTTCGGTCTTGCATTCAGTGGAGTTTGAATTGAGACACCGAAACATTGATCAGCCCTGTCGGGGGATGTAACTAGAGATGTAAGCTTCAAAAAAAAAATTTTTTTTAATTTTTTTTTAAAAAAAGTAAAAAAATGAGCATTTTTTATTTATTTTTTTTATTAAAAATTTTTGAAATTTTTTCTTTAATGTGCCCTGAAAATGCCGTTTTTGGCATAATTTTTCGAAAGTTCAACAAAAATTTTCTTTGACTTTACCTTGTCACTTAGTCTTCAACGCTGCAGGTGGTATTCTGGATTGATTTATCGACTGTTTTCAGCCTTGGTGAATGATGATCGACTCGCGCATTGAAGTACTTGAGCGTCGCAAAGGCTAGTTCAACAAATTCCGATGTCGCTAAGGTGAGATAGAAGCAGAGAACTCACATTTACGCATCGTTTTTCAGGATCTCGAAAGGTCGAAATTGCACTGTCTGCCACTGCAAGCGTAACTTCGTTGGTTGCTCGTTGCTGTTTCGCCTCGTGTCGTCATGATCACACCGGTTTGTTGTTGAACTTGTTTCCGTGTTATTTGAGGTGAATTGAGAGGCAAAACACGAGACGTGATGTCGTCGGTGGGAAAATGGGGTCGCAGAAACCAAGTCTGAAATTTTCACCCTCCTCCCATATGAGTGGGGGTCATATGGTAAGTCGGTGGCTCCTCAGATGGTGATATTCGGACTCCCTGAAAAATTCTGAACAACTTTCATTTAAAAAAAAAAATTAAAAAAAAATTAAAGAAAATTTTTTTTTCTTGACATCTCTAGATGTAACAGAACGAGGGCATACAGGGTGATCGAATAAAAAAGTCGGCAATTTTTCGTACGCGCTCGGGCATAACCGTCTATGACGCGCTAGCACCGAGGCGACGAAAGAATAATACGCCACACTACACCTCGTGGCTTGGTGGTAGTGCGTTAAAATGTGAAATTGCCTGTGCGCTCGGGGGATCGAGCCCCGCCGAGGGGTGTTCGAGCACTGTAATGACAGAGAAAACTCGATGGGCGCCCTACTGAATGGCGTTCTGTACGCTTTTCTGGGTTAGCCCTGGCTAAAAACATCGCCTAAAAATGCCAACACCAACACGAACACCAACAAGCGCATGCATTGCGCAACATGCCGTGTGTCGGGTGTACACTGCAGCTGTCGATCTGCGTGTCCGCGTTGCTGCTGAACACGGCGACGGTGGCGGTGCTGGTGCGACGCCAGATGCGTTCGCTGGTCAGCTCGCTGCTGTCGGCGATGGCCGTGTGCGACGCGATCGTGACGGCCAGCACGCTCGTCTTCTCGTGGCATTTCAATCGCAATTCCGACGTGTGCGTGTTTATTGTTATCATACGTTGTTTCGTTCACTGTGACTGGAATTATCCGTGTTTGCACGCGGAAATTGGAAGACAGTTTCACACACGCTAGACGCGGAAAATTCGGTGTGCGCTGAGCAATACGCTGTATCGTTGCTAACGCTATTTGTTTTTCATGAACGCATAGTTTTAATGTTTAGCTAAGCGTCACTAAGTCAAAACTGTTTCATGAACGCACCTTCACTCTTTTAAACCCAGGACGGTAATTTTTTGAGATTTGCTCTTTTAAGATTGAAGCTAATTTTAAGATAGTTTTTATTTTTTTTTAAAGATTAAAAGTGCTTTCAAAGTGTAATTTAAAAATGTGCGTGAGCAACAATGTTCACACAGCGCAAGTTTTTGCAGCGTCTGCCACGAGTCACTGATGACGTTCGGCTGGATGCTGTGCGCGTTCATACAGCATCAGATCGCGTACGTGCTGCACGCGTTGCGCCTCTGGCTTGCCGTCTACATGGCCTCGGTTCGCTTGGCCGTGTTACGCCCGGAGTGCGCCGTCAGTCGCCGCATCTACGCGCAGTTGTGCGCGCGACCGACGCTGAAAGTGACGCTCATGTTAGGTGTGTCCGTGTGGACAGTGGGTTTCTCTAAAGTTGTCACATGTTTTTTTGCAGATTCCAGTCACGCGCAATAATCTGCGATGTCAGCAATACATACATCAATCAGCGATGCAAACTCGGGCGCCAGTTTTATGTTCTTTTTCAGCTACAATCAGCAGCCTTCAGGTGCTCGTCGGTCTTTCGGGGACGTTGCGCCAGTGGCCTGTAGAGCAGGCGCAGTTCTCAGAGCCACCAATCAGCGAGTCGAATCGGTCCGCAGTGCTTCAGTGGTTCGAGGAGTTTCTGCCAATCATTCAAAACTACAACCAATCAACAACTGCTCCACCATTTCCGCTTCATCATCACAACAATGAAAGCAACAACAAACATCTATTTGCCATGTTTCAAACGTTGCACGTTGCACATGTACAGTGTGAAACGATAGTAAGTGAAAACTGCGGTGAAATTTTTGTGAGTCAAAATTGTCAACTAAAATCATGCCCATTCGCGAGCGAAGCAGAGCGGAGCGGACAGCGGATGCGGCATAATATGGCCCGTCTGTCGCTCGCGCGTAAATTTCAAACTTACTTTGCCTCGCTCTGTGAACATAAAAGGAGCTGAGATTTTTTTCTGCGGCACACAGGCAGACAATCCACAGATACACTGTGTGCACGAGAAATTTTTTCGTGGTGATCTTCTACACACGCTGTGTGCGTATTTTATCAATTCTGAACGTGAAAAAAATTATTCTTCTAAACCCCTTTTTTTCGACTATGTCATAAAATGTGTTCGCAGTTTCAGTGATATAAAGAAACTTCGAACTGTTGTGATAAAAACATTTCCTAGGGTAAAAATGTTCGGGATTTTCAAATTTCGCATTCATTTTTTTTTCTGATGCTTCTGAAGGCTTAAATTTTGCCTTTTTATACAACATGACGGAAAATGCTCATTTTTAAGTGTATTTGCGCTTTCTGCGCATGGAACAAACCGTTATTTGATAAATCAAAAAGTTTCTAGGGGTAACCAACAACGGAGAGTTTAAATTTGACCTTTATTTCTTTTAAAAATTAAAGGAATAGCAGGTAACTAACTAAAGTCGTTACGATTTCGGGCGAATCGGCCGTGGAAATTGGTGAAATCGGTCCAAAAACAAAAAAATGAGAAAACGGTGTTTTCCAGGATAATTCAATGCGCTGATTACGGATTTTGGGTTAGTTTTTTTTATGTGAGCAACTCTAGATACTGAATCATGACGATTTCGGGCGAATCGGCCGTGGAAATTGGCGAAATCGGTCCAGAAACGAAAAATAAGAAAAAGGTGTTTCCTAGGGTAATTCAATGCGGTGATCACGGATGTTGGGTTAGTTTTTTTATGTGAGCAACTCTACGTACTGAATCGTGACGATTTCGGGCGAACCGCCGTGGAAACTAGCGAAATCGGTCCAAACGCAAAAAACAAGAAAACTGTGTTGTCCATGGTAATTCATTGCGCCGATGACGGGTTTTGGGTCAGTTTTCTTATGTGAGCAATTCTAGGTACTAAATCGTGACGATGTCGGGCGAATCGGCCCTAGAAATAGCAAAGGCGAAATCGACCCAAAAAAAGAAAAATGAAAAACCTCAGTTATCCGGGGTTTAGAAGATGTGTGACCAACGAGATGTGAATTTGGTCCGACCTTCGGGACTTATTTAAAAGTCAGAATATTATCTAAAAATGCGGGAGACGCATATAAAAGGAGGAATATGGCTTTGTGTAAGCAGTGAGAGACTTGTCTCGACAACTCTTTTCAAGTCTCGGATGGACACACGGATACAAGTACATAAGAGCCATATTTTTGCGCCGTTTATTCATTATTTCAGTTGCACATGTTCTTTGTAGACAATTAAAACTTTTGCAGTGTTTAATAGCCGCGCGTGCTTAAAAAACATTGTATGAATGCCGCTTAACAATTGCGGTATTTCGGGCATTTAACGACCACTAAAACCACTAAAATAACGATCAGACTTCAGATGGCTGATACTGGTTTGCCCAGGACAAAGTGTATCGCAGAGGCATTGGGGAACGTAAGGTCCCTTTCTCTGGCAAAGGCAACGACTCACGGCACAGACAGTTTATCCTGCCACTAGAGTTTAGCAAAAAGGGTGAAAATCAACGGAAGACAACACCTTTTTGTCGCTGGTGCTGGTGTACACACAGCGATACGTACGTTAGCAACCATAAAACCACATGAAGCATTACAACATGTCGCGTCACGTCTCAGAACATGTGCACATTCATGGACACGCGTCACGTTTTAGAACATGTGCACATTCATGGACACGCGTCACGTCTTAGAACATGTGCACATTCATGGACATGCGTCACGTTTTAGAGCATGTGCCCATTCATGGACACACGTCACGTCTTAGAACATGTGCACATTCATGGACATGCGTCACGTTTTAGAGCATGGGCACATTCATGGACACGCGTCACGTTTCAGAACATGTGCACATTCATGGACACACGTCACGTCTTAGAACATGTGCACATTCATGGACATGCGTCACGTTTTAGAACATGTGCACATTCATGGACACGCGTCACGTTTCAGAACATGTGCACATTCATGGACACACGTCACGTCTTAGAACATGTGCACATTCATGGACATGCGTCACGTTTTAGAGCATGTGCCCATTCATGGACACACGTCACGTCTTAGAACATGTGCACATTCATGGACGTGCGTCACGTTTTAGAGCATGGGCACATTCATGGACGAGCGTCACGTCTCAGAACATGTGCACATTGATGGACACGCGTCACGTTTTAGAGCATGGGCACATTCATGAACGAGCGTCACGTTTTAGAACATGTGCACATTCATGGACACGCGTCACGTTTCAGAACATGTGCACATTCATGGACACACGTCACGTCTTAGAACATGTGCACATTCATGGACATGCGTCACGTTTTAGAGCATGTGCCCATTCATGGACACACGTCACGTCTTAGAACATGTGCACATTCATGGACACGCGTCACGTTTCAGAACATGTGCACATTCATGGACACACGTCACGTCTTAGAACATGTGCACATTCATGGACATGCGTCACGTTTTAGAGCATGTGCCCATTCATGGACACACGTCACGTCTTAGAACATGTGCACATTCATGGACATGCGTCACGTTTTAGAGCATGGGCACATTCATGAACGAGCGTCACGTCTTAGAGCATGTGCACATTCATGGACGCGCGCGCTGAGGCGCGCACAAGGGAAGCGGTCCACCGGTATTTCAATGAAAATGTGTTGTTCTGCCGCTATACCTCAGCACTTTCAAGAGCTCAAGAACTTTTGGTTTCAAACAAACCTGTTCTTGAAAACGGTGTCTTCTCAGTACTAGTAGTAGTCGGACAGCCTTCATGAACATCGCATTTGTGCAGGCCGCTTTCGGTGGTGTAACGACGACCCTGATGCTCTCAGCGCTTAGCGTGTTGGCCGTCTTCGAAGTTCCGCAGGCCGTCTTTGCGTTGATGGCTGCCTTCCACCCCGGCGACATCTACTTCACCGTGTATTTCATGATCGGCGAAATTCTCGAGCAACTGTCATTGCTGGATGGCAGTGTCTGCTTTTTGTTGTATTGCTTTGCGAGCGGAAAATTTCGACAGCAATGTTACACGATTGTGCGCACTTTTGTTGGGTACTTTCAAGGGAAACGATCGCTGTTGAATTATACGAAATCGTTTGTGCTTTCGACTGAGTGAACGTATATTAGAGTAAATGTGCCTGTTTAAAGTTTCGTTTTTCACGGTTACCCGGTATTTATTGGACTTTCTGTTACTTTACGGTTATATCTTAGTGGTTTTAGGGGAGTGACTGACCATCGATGTTACGTGCGTAACCAACCGCATGTATTTTTGAATGCGATAATTTCGATTCATCTTTTGCATTTTTGATTATCAAATTTTTGTTATTTAAAATTTTTTTAGCGGTTACATTTAATACCGTAATTTTCTTTTTCAATGATGCCTGCATCTTTTTTCAAATGTTTTCCTTCTACAGTGTAAATAGGCGAACCACTGTTTATTGTTCGGGATTTACATTATTTCATTCTCGCCATAAAATTCATCAAACTTCCACGCGACAAAAATGGATGCAGATGTAGGGGCATGCAGATGCAGGTGCAGATGCTAAAATTCGTGCGGACTGCAGAACATACGCGGCTGCAGCAAAGTTTTCAAAAGCAAAAAATGATCGTTTGTGTAGTCAACCATGGTTAAACAAAAAAGACTTGATAAACGGGCGTTTATAAACGAGGGTGGATTTTTTGACAGCGTCAAAAAATATTGAATACATTCGCTTCCCGCCCTCTAACACTCCGCCTACATTGTCAAGGAGCCAATAAACGAAGAAGCGCTTATACAACATGTTTATAATAGACTTATGTATGTCGGTGTTTATAACATACCTGGACGGATGTCTTCATCGAAACCGTACCTTCGGTATCCACGCGCACCCGCCCGTATTTTTCTCTGTGTGGTTTGTTCGGCCACAGTGGGTTTGCCACAGTTTTTATAAAGTAGCCACAGTAGTGAGAGTGACTACGCAAAAACGGTTCGCGTATGCGGTTTTGTTTCTTGAATGTTTTTTTGTTTTTGAATGTTCTGTTCTTTGAATGTTTTGTTTTTTTCTCATCGCGGAGGCACAATACAGTGGACCAGCAGATTCGACAAAAAAGTTCGAGCTAACAAAAACTCGCACGCCCAGAGTGTTCTGTCAAAAAAGGGCCACTTGTCAACCGCATGGGTTTATTTGAACAAAATTTGAACCGCATGGTCAAAGGTTCATCCTTTATTTGAACAAATACCGTATTTCAGTACTCCACATACGAGAGTGTTCAACTGAAGGTTTTGTATTTTTCAGAGGCGAACCAAAAACGCAAGCAGACGAAGAGTATGACAAGTTCATCAGTGAGCCGGTATCGCTCGACGAAAGTAGTGAATACGCCTCGGAGGTCTTCGAGGTAAAGGTTATTCATTTTTTAGTCGTGGCATTCCTTGTTTTTTGCCAAAAAGTGGTAATTTCACAAAAGTTTGATTGTTGGGTTTTTACAATCGTTTGCAAATTGTTTTCACGACACTTCAGAAAACGTTTTTTTACATTTTTGACCTTTGGTTAACTATTATCTTTTCATTAAGACCTGCCACTCAATGCGGTTGTGGACGTGAAAAAAACTAGTTTCAATCTTTATGTGGTAATTGAGAATAGCCTAAGTGACCCGGCCTTATTTAGGGGTCTCGGATCCCTTTGCCAATTTTGAATTCCCGCGTCGCGCATGAGACTTACCCATTTATGTGTGCATTGAGGCGCGGGACCAAAATAAAAGCAATTATCTGACACGTGTTGAACCTTAAGCAGGGCAGTATATTTGTGCAATTCAAAAAGACGTTGACTCAAATAGGTAGACTTTTCAATGAGGGAGGGTAAAAGTTTCTGAATTGCTAAAAGTTTTCTTTTTAGGATTTACCACCATTGCAACAGCTCTTTTATGTCTTCTTGTGCGGTGTCAGTGTGACCAGGATTTAGTGCACGATTTTATCACTGTGGTTTTTTATTAATTGCGGTCGCGTTTCTTATCACTGTGGTTTTCATTAATTACTAGCCAATTGACCCGAGCGTATGTGGCTTAATCAATGCCAAGCCTTTTTGGTGAAGTGGCATTGACTTAGAAAGAAAAAACAGTAACGTTTACTGAATAATAACCCTGAAGAAAATTTACCTTGTGCTGCCGTTAAGTCGCCTACAATACAATATTTTTTAATGTATTTAAATAAATTAAACATGCGAAGTTTATGATTTTGCTATTTTTACCCGTTTACCCTAACCGAAGGCAAGCCTTTTTGTAAGTGAAGTAAAATTGAATAAAAAATATAAAAACTAACGTTTTTTTTCATTTACCCGTTTTAAAAAGCTAATGCTTTTTTACCCGTTTACCTAAGCCAAGCATTTTTTTGTAAAGTGAAAATGCGAAGTTTATGATTTTGCTATTTTTTCCCCGTTCACCCTAACCTAAGTCAACCCTTTTTGTATGTGAAGTAAGATTGAATAAAAACATAAAAATTAACGTTTTTTTAATTACCCGTTTTAAAAAGCTAATGCTTCTTTGACCCGTTTACCTAAGCTAAGCCTTTTTTGCAAAGTGAAAATGCGAAGTTTATGATTTTGCTATTTTTACCCGTTCACCCTAACCTAAGTCAAGCATTTTTGTAAGTTAAGTAAGATTGAATAAAAAATATAAAAATTAACGTTTTTTTCATTAAAAATTACCCGTTTTAAAAAGTTTACCCGATAACCCTAACATAAGCCAAGCCTTTTTTCTAAAGCGAAAATGAATAGAAGAAACAAAAAAGTGACGTTTATAATTTCGTTTTGCAGTCATTGCTTCTTTTTACCCGTTTATATATAAAATACCCCAACATGACCCAAACATTTTGCAAAGTGAAAATGAATGGTAAATACCATTTCGACCCAATTAAAAACTTTTTAATTAAACTTTTTTCAGAGACGGTTTTGTTACATCTTTCGCAGTCGCTCGTCAAGTTTTGAGCAGCAACAATTGCCAGTTGACCATCGTGCGTTACGTATGAATTTACGTTACGTGAAACATGAAGTATCAATTTCAATGAACTTTACTTGTTTTGAATTCAAAGTGCAACTTGCAATGCCGATGTCGATGCGCGTTTTGCAACCCGTTTTTTAGAAACAAAAAAGTTCAAACTTTTTTCAAAGACGGTTTTGTTACATCTTTCCCAGTCGATCATCAAGTTTTGATCAGCCACGCTTCCATTTGCCTATGCTGCGCTGAACTGTCTCTGTTGACCAAAGAGTATCATGATGACTCCAGCTATGAAGAGCGACGTTTTGAAAAAAACAATCTCAACAGGCATTAATTAAAAAATAGGTTAAGGAAATTGAGATGGAGTTTTCATAAGTAGCAAAAATGGGCGCCAATTCAAATTGCAAAAAAGTGCCACGCACAGACACTTTGTAAATTTAATAATACTAGCAAATTGACCCGTGCCTACGGCACGGTTAGCTGATAACTACAATTATTATTTTTGAGTGGATTTTCGCTTTTTGACCTTTGCATTTTGCATTGCATTTTGATTTTGAGCTGCTTCAACCGACTGTTGTTGATTTACCGTAGAAATGAACGTTCATTTTTAAAGAACTCGTATCCGTCGATGCTTCTACTTTTTGAAAATCATAGCATTTCAGTTTTTTGAAAACAGTGTTTTTTGTCAAGTATGTGATTTTGCTGATTTTATTGCTGTCGATTCAATCGTAACCTGATTTAGTCACCGTATCACTTATTACTATGTGGTTTGGTTAATGCTGTTTCAGCATCATTCAGAGCCACAGATACTATTTTTCAACTTGCCAATCATTTTGATGAGAACCGCTGTTTTTTTTTAATTCAGCGTAAATATTCTTTGATCTGCAAGCAACAGTAGCAACACAATCATAACTGCATTGCCATTCAAAATATGAAAAACAATCTTTTTTAATCAGCAACAAACAACTGCCATTTAAAGTATCAAGATAAACTCTGATTTGTTACCTTCTTCAATATCGCTTAATTGTAGTTTCATTCTTTTTTGTATTCCACTGTCATTCCCGTTTAAAGTATCAAAAATGTTCTTTGATCAGCGACAATTAACAGCCATTCCCTCAAAAGATCAAAAATCAATCTTGTTTTGTCAGCTTTTCCATGTCGTCAAATGTCGTTCAACTACCATTCCTGATCAAAAAAAAATTAAAAAAAAACGTCGTTTGATCTGGAACAATCAACCGATACCGGTTTAAAATATTAAAAAAACTAAAAGCAATCTGTTTTAGTCAGCTGCATTTCGCTTTCTTTTCTTTTCAGTATAACAAAAACAATATTGTATTATGATCAGCAACAACTATCATGTTCAAAATCTTTTTGAAATCCCGTTCAAAATCAAAATCAAAATCTGTCAATCTTTTTAGTCAGTTTCATTTCACTGTCATGACCGTTAAAAGTATAATAAAATAATCTTTGATCAGCAACACTCAAATGCTATTCCCGTTCAAAATATTAAAAAAATCATTCCCGTTTAAGGTATCAGAAAACAATCTTTTGATGATGAGCGACAATTAACAGTCATTCCCGCTCAAAGCATCAAAAATCAATCTTTGCTATTCCTGTTCAAAAAAAATTAAAAAACATGTCGTTTGATCAGCAACAATCAGCTGATACCGGTTTAAAATATTTAAAAAAATTGAATGCCATCTGATTCAGTCAGCAGCATTTCGCTGTCATTTTTGTTCGGTATAACAAAAACAATCTTGTATGATCAGCAACAATTATCCCGTTCAAAAAGCAATCTTTTAAGCTTCTTAGTGAGTTACATTTTACTGTCATGACCGTTAAAAGTATGATAAACAATTTTTGATCAGCAACACCCAACTGCTTCGCTTAAAATTCCCGTTCTAATTATTTTAAAAAACCTCTGCTGATCAGAATCATTCAACTTTTACCCTCGTTAAAAAATTGATCGATTGTATGTGGACCGCTCCACTGCTTCGCCGTCGATCATGGCACATCTTTGTCGATGCTGCAATCTATATCTTCTGGAACTACAGTCTATTTTTTTGCTCAGAAACAATCAATTACTTCTTGTTAGCTATTGTAATTCGATTTAAGTTCTATCTTTTCGTGTAACGGAGGCGGAGTAATGTTGAATGATGTGTGGAAAAGCCGCACAGCTGAAAAGATGTGTCGCGCGCAAACGTAGTTCGAATACGATATAAAATAAAATTATTTAGTGAGGAAAGATTCTGATTAGCTTTTTTCCCAATTTTTTTGCACGAATCTGCCGACAGAATACGTCAAGTTTCGGTGATTTCAAATTGCCGCACAGCCATGAAAAATTTTCTCTATCGTTGCGTGCAAACGCATATTGATTGGTACCCGTTTAATTAGAAAGATAATAGATGGCAAATAACAACAAAAGCCAATCAAAGTGGTCGATTGTTTGTTTTCATTGCATGAGAATGATGATGATTAGGACTTTTTACAGAACATAGAGAGTAAAAGTTCTCATGAATCTTGCATTAAAAATGGAGTGCAGCTAGAGATGATGATATATATATGACAAATTTAGAACAGCTTGGCGCCAATTCAAATCGACCAAAATTGACACGCTAAGACACACACACGGTCTTCCTGTTTTAGTAGTATAGATAGATGGTTGCGTTTCTTATCACTGTGGTTTTTCATTAATTGCCATTGCGTTTCTCGCCAACTGTTTTGAAGACAAAAAAGTGTGGCTGCCGGACTGCTCTTAGTCACATACGTGTATTTATCACGACAACCGTATCTCATCTCAAACAAGCCTGTTTGCCACCCACGTCGTTGCTCGGAGTTTTTTTTTTAGGATAACAATAGGGTCATATTGGACTGTCCTGAATGAAATCTCGCTGCGAATGCACGCAACTTTTTTTGCCGAGGCCGCATTTCTACCATGATGGATCTTGATCTGAAAAAAACTTCATCGTGAAAGAATCGTAGTATCAATCGTTTTTTTGATTGCCTGATCGAGCAGTTGAGCAAAAATAGTGGCAGTTTTCTCATGCAAGATCCTCTTTCATATTTCAAGTGCTGTGTGCCTGTCTGTATCATTAAAACCACACAGCATGCTTAAACAACGTTTCATTAGGTTTATTTCGCGAGTAACGAACTGTGAAGAATTCCACTTCACAGAAGCCCATGCATTCATGGAAGTTGTCTAAAATTTCAATGTCGCTTCTTACAACGTTCAAAAGCATAGTTTTTAAAAGCAGTGATTAAAACATACTGCATCGTATCACCACACCTGCGTATATGGTGCAAAACGTTTTGTGTGTTTAAAAAAGCGAGATATTTACCGTACTTTGTATTATCTTTTCCTTTGGCACTCCGACTCAATGCGTCCGCAAAGGTGGACAGTGAACAACTGGAAAGTAAATTTTAAAATTGATAACCTAAAGAACTATAAAAACTAAATATGTACATTGCATTTGCAGGAGACTCGAGGAAATTCAAGCAAACAGCATTGTAACAGTCCTGCGATAGAAGCTGGCGAAAAACATCGAAGTCACCGGTCAGTGGAAAAAAAGCTCGCACAAATGTTTTCGACTTGAAATGCAAACGTTTTTATCTTTGTTCACTGAGCGTACTTCTGTCGAATGTTAGCACTCCCGGTTCACTTGGGGCACAGTTTCTACCATATCGGGTCTTGACAGGATCATTCTGCATTGCGCATTTCCAGTGAAAAAAACTATGGTAAAAAACACCAAATTAATGCACGACCGTTACCGTGCTGATGAACTCATCGATCACACACTTCTGTGATTGGTTCTGCCAGCTCGATGCTGCTAATCAGCATGCTAGAATTCAAGGTTCGTTATATATGCGCAAATTGCAGATGTTTTAAAACCGTTGGAAGCAAAAGCTCTCTCCGTTGGGCTTTGTCGACCGTAGTTTTTGGTTGGTGCGCAGCAGAAAAAGAAAACGTCTTAATTCCATTGCATTAAGTGTGGGCTTTCTTTTAAAACCTCGAAAGGCGCGCTTATAATGTAAAACCACCGGAACTTTTCACTTTTTTGCACAATATGCGCGCACATTTTCCACTCTCCCTTTTCTGCATGCACTTGTTCACCAACTGTATTCCAAATTACATAATATCGTTTTAGTTATGCGCGCCTGATGTGTAGTTCCGTGTTGCGATGCCGTAGGCCAATAACGCTTTTTATCCGCTTTTCAACTATTTAACTTAGGAACAAATTTGTGTCAAATCGCCTTTAACACGTTATGCTGGTCATTATTCAATTACATATTAGCTAGAGTGGGCATATTCAAATTTCATTGCGTTCGAAGTTAGACGCGTTCGGGACCGGCGGTTGCGCAGTTTTTCGTTCGTTTTTCCAGGATGCCGCTGAAGAGGCAGGTTTAGAAAACTGACACGTGCGTAATACATTGTACTTAATGCAAATACAAGTAGTTCTTAGTGGAAGCGGTTATAAAGAAAGAAGTGAAGCCACCCAATACAGAACAACATTTTTTCTTTCAGCACCGCTGCTGACTATCAGCATCAACAGGACAGTCTGACGATGATGCACCACAATCGAATGGCGGTTCAAGCTGAGCTGAAGCAAAAACAGTGAGCTGGACAGAGGAATTTGTGATTTTTACAATTTCAGAAAGAAATCGCGAAACAGACCAATTTTCAGCGGTGAAACCGAGAATTTTTTGGACGCATTTCTTGCATTTCCGGTGTGGGTGGAGTGGCATCAAAATTTTGACCTAATTTTGGTAATCTGTACGCGAATGAGCGCAGCTATACTTTGTTATCGCCGTTGCGGCTTTTTTCACTTGAATTTTTAGAGCACACACAACAACGGTCATTATGCAAGAGGTTATGATAATCGGGTTACATGCCCTTAGGCAAGAGATAAAGACGACGGCTAAAATTATTTCCGCAGGGTACTTGGTGTGTGCGTGCGCACATCGAATGTTGAACACTGCACTTTTTGTTCTTCGATTTTTTTAAGAAAGCTAAAAGAACAATGACGTAGGTTTCACAATAAACTGAATGGACGTCTTGCCGCCTGTCGAATCAAATTCAAATTTCTTTCTCCCGTCTTTCAAATGCATCACTAATTTTGTCTGTCAGCCTTTTTCAACCATCAAAAGGCGGTCTTATTTTGTCAACGAATTGTTGCTTCAGTATTTGAAACGCACTTGCACACTCTAGTGATTCTAAGATATG
Organism: Theristus sp. LFF4_11; assembly: GCA_030248135.1. NCBI lineage: Eukaryota > Metazoa > Nematoda > Chromadorea > Monhysterida > Xyalidae > Theristus > Theristus sp. LFF4_11. The sequence goes on along the minus strand of JASANC010001008.1, from coordinate 38,069 downwards.
TCAATTTACCGGTAAGAATAAAACTTTCACGTAAAGTAGCGGTCTGCGAAGATTTTGCAAACATTATTGCAATCATCAAAACTAGCCAATTGACCCGTGCCTACGGCACGGTTAGCTGATAATACAATTATTATTTTTGAGTGGATTTTGGCCTTTTGAACCGTGCTAAAATGCATTGCATTTTGAATTTGAGCTCTTTATCCCCCCTTCCCTCTTTTTAAAAACAATCTTTTTACACCAATCGGTTAATTGCTGTTCCGTTAAAAATATGTAAAACGATTTTAAAGTTAGTTGAATTGAAATGACAAAAAGTAACATTTTATAAAAATCGTTTTTTTTTTTTCAAAAAAAAAAAAATAAAATTTTTTTATTAATTCATAATTTTTCTTATTTTTTTTTTTCCCCTTAACCCTTTTTTTTTTTTTTTTTTTTTTTTTTAAATTTTTTTTTTTTAAAATTTTTATTTTTTTTTTTTTTAAAATTTAATTTTAAAAAAATATTTTTTTTTTTTTTTTTAAAAAAAAATTTTTTTTTTTTTTTATTTTTTTCTCTTCTTAAATTTTTTGCCCATTTTAAAAATTATTTTTAAAAAATTTCTTTTAATATGTTAAAAATTAATTTACTATCTTAAAACAAAAATAACCCATCAAATTCAAAAATCCGGCCCATATTATCTTAGTATTATGACTATCATCAGCTCTTCAGAGTGCTATAAACTACTAGACTCACCAAACCAGCAGCACACTGTAGTATCAGTGAAGAGGTGAATGACCATGGTGTGCCATGTAAGGTGTACCGTGGAGTACCACACCACACACACCGTCGCATTAAGCCATAAGGCACAGCAACATTTATCAGATGAAGAGCACACTGTATGTAAAAACACAAAAAAGGGTGAAAAAAGTGCACCGTGAACGCAGAACACGTCGCACACAAAGCAGCCGAATGCTGGTGGATGGCGCATCGACCGGTGCCCCTCAGCGCACCGCAGTCTGCACCGACGACGACGCCGGCACGAGCAGACCGCTGCAGCGCGCTACCTCCCCGCAGCCGTACCAAGTTGGTTTTTGTTTGCTAAAACCTAAAATTCTGGAAGAAGCTTGTTACCAAGTTGGTCAACCTCGTGGCCTGGTGGTAGTGCGTTAGACTACAGTCTGTGCGCTCGGGGGATCGAGTCCCGCCGAGGGGTGTATGGGCACTTAATGACAGAGAAAACTCGATGGGCGCCCTACTCAATGGCGTTCTGTACGCTTCTCTGGGTTAGCCCTGGCTAAAAACATCGCCTAAAAATTTCAACAACAACAAAGCAGCTGCTTTAGAGAGGTGGTCTTATTCTCAGTACGGTGCCTCTCACCGTTTTCCCACAATCGCAGTGCGGACAACACAGCACACCACGGTACCCCACGCAAACACCGTCTCACGGGTCCATTGTTACCGTAATGCATCATTATTAAAAAAGGTCCATGTGCAGTGGCGGTGGCCCCTGCCTTTTAACGAAAGAATAAAATGCAAAAACTAAATTGATCATTTTCGCCTTATCAAAAAGGCTTCGCTAGGATTAGGTTTAAGATTAGGAACCTACAACGACTCATTACGAGCAACCTCTGAGCAGAAATCAAAAAATCACTTTTCAGTACCTATGTATACAAATCCATTGTTACACGCATACCACGGTACCCCACGCAAACACCGTCTCACGGGTCCCTTTTTTACACGCACACAGCATCGACCGCTGAAAGTGGCCAGTTCACTTGCGGCCGGGGCGGCCACCGAACGCCTACCGCGGCGGTCGTTCTCGTCCCGCGTCCCGTCCTCCTCCGCTCGAGTGACGACGCTCGCTGAAAAACTGCACTTGAACCCGTTGCAGGTACATCGTGTGTTTTGTAAATCGTTTCACAAAGATTTGTAGACACACCGAAGTTTCACGCACTAGGAAAAAGTCGGACAGTTTAAAGCGAAAATATTCGAATCTTCAAACTGAAGGTTTTTCTGAAACGGTTTCTCTATCCCTGCGCGTACAAACGCAGTGAGTCTCGAGGCCAAAAGAAAAGACAATTCACTGATGAAAATTGATTACTCAACAGTGTACGTCATACTCAAGAAATTGTTATGAGTAAACTTTCGGTTGTCCATCTTTTTTAAAATCTGTGTTACTTTTTTCTTGAATAACCACGGTTGGTTACTCACACACAACAACAACTTTTGTGCATGCAGGCCCGTCATTTGAACACGACCGTCACTCGAATAACTGTACCGCAGCAGATCGCGCATTACGTCGACACGTTCAGGTGGATGCGCAATTCTTGCATTTTTTTTCGGTTGCACGCTCTTTTTGAAAAAAAATTGTTTTCCACACAAAACGTTCACAAAAAAAGCAAAAATCAAGTGTTTGTTCTGTTCTGTTAGACAACTCAGTCGAAGCAACACAACTGCGCGGAACGTCTGGGCGAAATCGACCGTCATTGACACATTTCAAGTTGGTGTCGTTTTTTGTTACTCAACGGACTGAATTTTGGGGAACCACGATTTACGGTCAATATTTAGTCTGTAACCAATCAGAGTTCAACAAAAAGTTCAACGTTGTTTTCCTTTTAGTCGGTATGTTGTTTAAAAAAAACAGGTGTTGCTTTTGGCACGGGATTTCTGTTCTTATATTTTTGTAAAGAGATGCAAAAACATCATCGGAAGTTTTGAAACCTCGAGTGGGATTCGAACCCACACGTGCCTGGTTTTCCGGACCAGCGCCTTAGACCACTTGACCATCGAGGCAGGCCCGAGTTGTCACCGTTTCAACTGCAAACACACAGCAGAAAGCGCCAGTTTTTCTTCTCGGCAGGCGGGCGGACGTCGCGACCAGGTGGCGCACGGTCGCTTCATGGCCGAGCTGGTCGAGTTCGCCGTGCGTCATCTGGACGAGGACGTGCACGTGACGGCGGAGAAGTGCGCGCACGTCGGCGAGATGCACGTGAACCTGGTGACGCACGCGTTCACTGTGGCGCTGTTCGACGTCTACGGCGACTACTTGCAGGTGTGTGCACTACGGTCGAACTCGCAAATTTACAGACTGTCAGCTGATTGGTTGCGCGGTCACGTGCGGTATACTGCTTTCGGTGCCGGACAGTCTCTTCTACAGTCGAACTCAATAACAGATCCAACCAGCTGATTGATTGATTGATGCATGCATTCTGTGCATCGATTGCTGTTGAGGCGGAGTTCTGTTTGCATAGAATCCACGCATCACGTGCACTACCAACCAATCGGCTAGTTGGATATGTTATCGAGTTGGACTGTTTAAAACCGGCAGCAATGCCCGCACAGAAACGCATGCGTCGCGTGTGAACCTGGCTGACTCTGGCGTTTAGGTTTGCCAACTCGCGTGTTAGCACAGTATAGGGTGCAATAGCAAGCTGTTCGCCGCACAATATTATGACACACAGGAGTCGATCGCGAAATTGGACATGAACCGCAAGACACGCAACGAGACGTCGAAGGGATTCATCGTGTTGTTCTCATTCCTGGTGGAGCAGATCAAGATCGGCTATCAGCGGGCGACTCGTCGACAGGCGCAGCAAACGCCGCAACAGCAGCCGCCGCTGCCGTAGGTCGCCGCCGGACAGACTGGCAGCCGTAGACTGATGGACTTTTTCAAAAACCGAAATTCAGCACGAACACCATAATTCATAGTTTCATTCTTTTCTGCAGATTGTTTTTTCTTTGTGTGTGATTCATTTCGCCGCGTCAGAGTGCAGTGATCCATCGTTGAGACGGCAAAACATTTACATTGTATATATTGTTTAGATTTCTTTTCATTTTTATCCAGTTTCACGCCTTCATGTTTGCGATACCATGAGATACTCACTGTACATTTCGTCCTTCACTATTATTTCCAGCACCGATTTGAAAAAATACCAGTTTAGCAAAAAATGTCGAGACCATGTGAATCGAACTGTCGCTGAGAACAGCAGTCGAACGACAAAAATTTTCAACCCCAGTAACGCGGTTTCTACTGCATGCGATCTCAACTATGCATGTACTCAACGGTCTTTGATCGTGACGTGTTAGAAAAACCGGTCGAAAAGCTTTGTTTGTGCAGACTCCCCTGACAATCACGAGTGACGTCAAATCGTTTCGAGACCGAATATGGTAGAAACCACCCGCAGTAGGCGGTAATGTAATCGAAGAACCGCATAGCACGTAGTGGGCCGCAAAATTTTAGAGAAACCGTACACCATGGGCCGTAAAGTTCAAGTGAAACCGTACAGTAGTCACAGCAGGGTGGTAAATTTCTGGCCAATGTTCAAGCTTGTTTCGACACTCTTTAATAGCGATACAAAACTTGGCGACAACCGGTCTGACCGCACAGACAGGGCATCTTTTGTTTTCGGAAACGTTCGGCCGCCGTTTTCGATTTGTCCGCTTTCGCCGATTTCTGCTGATGTCGCGACGTTACACAGCGTTTCTCGTTGCTCGACCGAGACGCGAGGTGCATCGGGTTTTCTGAGAAGGAAAAAATGAAAAATGTTTAGACGAGAAGAAGCTGTCGCCGATAAACGCTCCCAAAATGTGGTTCCCACTGCAAAATGCATTGGCTTATGCTTGTTAAAAGCCAAAAGCCAGAACCGAACAGCCAAGGACGCGCCAAGACCTTCAAACCGGGTGCTGCGTGCGTTGCGGAAAAGAAGCCGCCAGCCTTAACACGGCGTGCGCGGTCTTGCGACCGACCAGGAGTCGTACCATTTTCATCGTCCGTGTCCGGTCGATTGTAGTCGTCCTGTTCGATCGGCGGCACTCCATAGTCGAACGTCAGCTCCGTCTCCGGCGGTATGGCGCGATTCGCGAACAACGCAAACGACGGTGCACGATCGCCGAAGTCGCCGACGATCGAGTGCAGCGTCAGGTTTGGGCGACACTGGAAAAACGAGAGTCGGCTCGTTTGAGTGGAGTCGAGTCTCTTGAGCGCATGCTGATTGACTGTGTAATGGAACAACACAGCGAGCGCGCCAATCAATCATGCACGCGCCACGGCTTCACAGTCCCGATTAGAGAGACCCGTGCGAATCCATTGCGAGACAGTGGCGTGGCGCCCGCCAAGTCGATGATGCGCCCGACTTGCGCAAGGAGATTCTCAGGCTGAACACCGAGTTGCGGTGCGGGCGTGCGGGGAACCGAGCCGCCACCGCACTGGTGTTCGCACGCATCTCGTTGCACCCCGCACAACACAGCACGTACGCACATGTAAAAAAGCTCATCATATTAATCACAAAATAATCAAACCAAGTTGGCAGGCTCACTCAATTGTCTGCATTCGAATAACACGTAGTACGAATTGTTCGCTTACGTCCGTTATCTGGCTTCCTTACACTGTGATTGACGAATCGAAACGCATTCGCGCTGGCGTTCATGTCGACAGCGAACGCGGCGTGGTCACCGCCGCCGGCCAGCTCGAACAGCAACAGACTGGCCTCGTGGTCGCGGATCCAGCCGAGCGCAACCGAGCGCTCCGCCAGTTGCGCGCTGTTGATCAGCTGTGTGAACGACATTCTTGGCGAATTGCTCCGTTGTTCTTTTGCGCTCGCAGAATACATGACGTTCGCTGTTTGCGGTTTCGCCAGGTAGACGCATACGCGCGGTGCGCGCCCTGGCTCGTCAGTGCGACGGACACCAGGCAGAACTGCCGACGGTGCTTTACCACAGACAGTTCTAACAGTCTGGGTAAAACATGTTCGTTTCAAGACTGTCACGTTTTGTTCGCAGAATAGAGAGAGCATGCGAAACTGTGAGTCACAGCAAGAAAAACGAATGTATTGATTTTTTGTTCGGTTGAAATCAATCACCCCTTATTTGTGACCGAATGTTTTTTGTTGCAACTCCGATGCCGTTCTTTCTGCTTTCGTGAGCTCTGTATACTGCGAAAAAAAGTGACAGGTTTAAGGAAGCGTAACTGTGCAGCAAAAGAAACGGAACGGAACAACTCAAAAGTGTGTTGCAGACGGATGGAACACGCATGGTAATTGACTTGTAAAACGACAATCTTCTGAACTCTTGTTTGCGTACGATTCCGCTCAGCTTCGGCCGAATCGAGACATGATTTGTTCAGCACACATCCATGCCTCGTTCGGCGCATTCTTGCATGAGAACGCATATCGTTTTGACTCACGTGCGTTCATGAAGCGAAACAACCAGCGACGTGAACGATACGGTTCATCGCACGTGAGTGTGTTCTCACTGATGTTGCATTCACAGACACATCACACACCATCAGTCATGTCCATGCGCAAAAAACACGTCTCTCTGGACCAAAAGTGCATTGGTCATCGACAAATGTGCTGTGCAGTGAGTACGAACCTCGCCGCCAAGTACGGTCACCAGTTGACCGGGCGCGATCTCTCCAACGCTTTTCACGCCCCATCCGTATTTGCGCGTTCGATAGAGGCAGAGCGGCACGCGGCGGCCGTGGCGCGCGACGGCTGAGATCGAGCATTGTGCCTTGCACGCACACCTGCGGAGCAGCAGCATTCGGTACGCACTTGTCCAGATCACTTGCGAAACAAGAAACCGTCGTGTTCATGGCCGAAAGTACCATGTCATGTTGCAATATTTCAAGTGCAATCTGTTTTTACAAGATTTGTGCACAACCACAAAATGGCAGAAACTAGTGTCTTTTTTCGACATTTTCTCACGCGGTCTTGAACAAGCAATCGTGTTTTCTTTCTTCTTTTTACTCGAACAAATCTATGACGTCCTGCAACTGGAAGCGGATGCTTTTTGCGATTCAAAAGCGATGAAGGAACTGACACAGCACATGATGCCATGAACACGACGCAATCTAGAATGAATGCCGCCGTGGTGTGTTGTGCTGACTGTCGCCGCTGCTCCGTGTCATGCGTCAGTCCGGCCGGACGTCCTTCCATCACGCCCAGATCGCTCGGACGCTGGCGCCCGCTGCAGTGCAGCCCCCCCCCCCCCCGCTGGCGCGTGGGCACACGGTGATTCCCATCCGATGGTGTGCCGTGGTAGTGGCGTGCTGCATGTTGCGGCCAAAAATTGAGTTGCCGCATCACGCACAGCGTTAGACAACAGCAGTAGTCGCGTGCTCCACGCTCCACCACAGCGCCGTCGTCGCACACGGGTATGTCAGCGAAGTTGGATGGAACTGGAAAAAAAAACAAACAAACCAAAACCACCAACCAACCGCGACGAGCACTCGATGATGGGGCAGTGTTGCGGTTGGTCCAAGTCGAGGTGGCCGCTGTCCAGTTTGTATCGTCTCGCGTTTTGCGCGTATTCGGGCAGACAATGACAGCGAAGGTGATCCAGTGGATGCGGCGACGCCACGCACGGACACCGATCGGTGCACGGTGGAAGTGGACGCTCGAACGGCACTGTAGCTTCTGAGTCGACGGAGCCACTCGCGCTGTGGCATGTCTGCGTTAAAAAGCAACAGTGGCACAACGAATCGCGATGCGATTTCCGCAGTGCCAGCAATCACTCAGAATAACTTCTCCGTGGGACTTTCAAAACAACAATCGATTTCAAAAGCAAAGCCACGGATAGACCCAATGGAACTTCGTGCTGAGAGCCTACTGCACATTATTCGACAGAGCACAATTCTGGGCAACGCTATGACGTGACACTGGTCAACCGGCGCACGACGACTTTCATGACGCCGCAAAAACCAAGAATAAGAAAAAATAATTTTATGTGTTTTGTCCGCTCACTGACGTTCACAAGGCCGGTGACAAATTCGAACGACGGCAACAATTCGCTGTCAACGTTGTTCTCGACGAAAATCGGCGGCTCTTTCGCCCGCCGGCAAATTTCGCCGATGCGGACGGCCTGCGCGTGCAAATGCCGCTGGTGCAAGGCCCACGCGACCGAAAACTCGCTGAACGTCGCGCCACGTCGCTGAGAACGGGCGTTCTTGATTTGATTTTTGATTGCTCAACTAAACCGCACAGCTTGCTTTTGTAAGAAAACACGCCACTTGCACCGTGCGCAGACAGCGCAAAACTCTTGCTTGCATGAAATGTTGTCACAGTTAATTTTAACTGTTCAAACGCGACAAAAAGCACACGTTCTAATTGTGACTTCTGTTAGGTGTGTTATGAAGCAAGAGCATTTGAGCAAAAAAACGTCCCCGGCTGATGATACCAAACGATCGAGTGCAACAACCATGCTCGCGGACGGTGTGGCGTGTCAATGTGCGCAGCCCTAAAAACCGGTGTGCTGCACGCAAGAAATTGACATTTGACGTGGCATTTTGACGACACCGGTGTAGGGGCTGTGCACCATTTGCAAGGCAGCCGGTGCAATGAAGCAAAACTCGCAAAGTTTGCTCTTGCGGGCTGCACACCGGCGGTACCCGATACCGTCGCGCGAGTCTGGTAACAATTAAACCCGAGCGGTTTTGCACATTTTCTGTTTTTTGTTTTGACAACGACTCTTCATTCAACTCTTCTTACCTGCGCCGAGTGCGGCCCAAAGTCGGTCGCAAATCGATCCAGAATCTCGGCAAGCTCATTGCGTTTCGCGTCCATTCGATCTTGCTCTGTCTGCAAAAAAAGGCAAAACTGTGAAGTTAGTCAAACAAATTCAATTGTGTTTGATTTCGATCGTTCTGTGCGGACTTGCAAAGCGGATTACGAAGATCAGCTAATCGTTTGGCAACTACACGCTGGAAAAAATACCAAGCTCATTGCTTTCACGACTTCACCATCACCAAGATTTTAAAAGTAATGACTACCGAATACCTGCACGAAATCGAATATTTGTTGTTTCATCAGAGTGCGCTGTTTCTGATGTTCTGTTTTATTCGTGTTTATCATTGCAATACTCTTCACGTGAAACGATTAGAAAATATATATTCAGTTGAGTTCAGTTCAGTTCAAGCGATTTTTGATTAAAACTATCGTATTGACTCAGCATTTACCCGTACCATGCATTCTGAAAGTTTTTGCTCCTTGGTTTTGCTTGGTTTTTTTTCGAAAATGAAACCGGTTTTATTCACGGAAAAATATCATTCAATTTTCTTCATTTCTCATTGTGCAAACGCACAGCAAAAGAACAGCGAGACGAACCTTGTCGCGCTGAACGGACGTGTCAAGCGACGCCGCATTCATGCACCAATATTCGGCGAGCAAATCGGGTGATTCAAGATTGGCGTCACGCTCCCACGTGCACTCTTCCATCGGATAGCCGAGCCATTTCAGTTTGTACATCAAAATGTCACCCTGCGGTCAGTTCTTTTGACAAGGTGAGAAAATTACAAGTGAGTGAGGTGTTGAGTAGCGAGGGGGGAAATTTTTGAAGGGAGTCGTTGAGTCGTGTTTTAAAAAAAGTGAGGAGTGATAGTAGTGTAAAACGGAGTAATAACTGAAATGTCACGCGGTAAAATGCACTCCTCAAAAAACTCCTCACCACTACTCAATTTTATAAAACCGTTTTTTGGGTAGTTAGAGCAAAAAAGTGAGTAAAAATCCTCAAATCGTAAACTCCTCATCTGTACGAAACTAGCCACTGAATGACTGAAGGAATTGCAAACAACTGATTTTTGATCCGGATTTGTTGATTTACTTTTGGAACACTACTGTCGTTCTTTCTTCTCATACCTGGAATTTGTGCGACAAAATTGTTTCCACTTCGAAAACATCCGGGTCGTCTTCATTGCACTTTTTTGACATAATGGAATGATTTTTCTGCTCGGCGGTCGGCTCAGCTCGCACCTTCAAAATATGGGTACTCCTTCAAAATATGGGTCCGCTCAAATTTTATCGCAGCGCGCTGATTGATTGATGGCTCAAATGAAACCCCTCGTTCTCATGGTTGTTCCAGAGCCGGGGGGTTGGGGGGGGCCGATATAGATAGCTGGAGCAAACTTTCCAGATAGATAGATAGCTGGAAAATTTTGGGGGGGGGGGCCGCGGGGGGGGGGCCAACCGGGCCATGTGACTTTGGGGGGGGCCGGTCAAAATTTTGAAATTTGATAGATAGATAGCTAAAACGCTAAAAGGCTATAAAAACAGCAAAATAATGCTAAAAATACACTAAAAATCAAGTATAAACGCGTATTTTACCTAAAATTAGCGAAATTTTCAAGAATTACGAGCAAAAAAGGTCAATTTTGGTCAAAAATTGACTTATTTTATGTCTTCGAAGACAAAAATTTTCAGATAGATAGCTGGCTAAAATTTTTTTTTTTTAGATAGATAATAGCCAGTACCGTGCGTAATGCTTCTTTATTCAAAACGCACGCGCACGTGTGGAGGTGCTGCACCTGCACTTTCCAATGAGCATGCAGCACACGCACAGCACACACTCGCTGACCCGCACTCAGTCCCCGTGCGATTAAAACATGCTCCAAACGCGTCAAAACTTACCGATTCATAACCAGGATCTTTAAAAATTTCTTTTCAGATCAGGAGTGTGCTAAAATGTTTAAACTAAAAAACCAAACCACACAAACTGCGAAAGACGAAGAAACCAACATTATTTTCTGATACCGACGTCGCGTGCGTCTGAAGGGCTTGTTGACAGCGTTTTCGAAATGTTAGCTCGTTGATAAGTGAAAAAAACCGAGCCATTGTCTCAACAGCCGACTGGAAAAACACCCTTCATTTTTTTATCGAACGTTGCTTATTGATTCTGTTCCTTAGTCAAAGCAAAAAACCAAGCTCTTGCAAACGAGGCTTCTGTTAATAAACTAAACAACAAAAAATCAAGACGGCATCGGAGATCGGAGTAACAGTGGATTGATGACAACAACTTGCAGACAACTTGCTGAGGTTCAGGAACAGTTTCTTTATTGTTTGCGCATAAACTACAAAAGCTACTATTGCTACAAGTATTCACAAATATTTTTTGCTACACAAAATGGTCATACTTTGCAACATCCGTTTTTTTATTTCAAGAACTGTGAAACACTGCAAACACGCCAAGAATCAAATCAATCAAATACGCCAAGCCCTCGTTCTGTCCGGCTTGATTCGTGTTAGGCTTCAATCGAATCCTGCCAATTTAAACGAAGCCTGTCATCCTGTCATCAAGTCAACATGCCAATCGTGTCATTTTGTCACAGCAATCGTCAGCCGGTCCGCGGCCTTTGTTGATTCCTATGAATTTTTTTTAGCTTTTCAACTTAAACAACAACAAAGATATGGAACGAAAAGACATAAAAACTGCACTATCCGTCAGAAGCGTAATCCAACGTTTTGCGGCAACTGATTGACTGCCAGCGAGAGATGTGACAGCGACGAGCGACATCGGTTGTCGTTACTGTTTTACGGTTGTCATTTACATTTCTGAAAAAAATCTGAATCAGCGATTCAGCTTAACAAAACAACAAACTACCGGAAAACGGCAAGAGTAAACGTCGGGAATCGTTTCAGGCAATTTGTGCACACAAGAAATCGAACAGGTTGGTAGTGGACTGTGTGAAGTGAACCCAATTCAAAAGCAGCCAAGTGATCAATTGGTTGGTGACCACGTGACGCATGCATTGCTGTGGAGCAGTACCGAAGACGAGGGGGGTTGGGGGCCCACCCCCCCAAAGCACCCGAGACCTCCGCGTGGGGGGGGGGTGGAGGGGTCACGCGACACCCACTCCCCAAAACCTGACACTGGACCATCCACACCCCCCCTCGAAATTTGCTAAACACCCCACCCCCCCCCCCTTACATGGACCTAAGTAACAGTGACACCCCCTAAAAATTTTCTCGGACCACCCAAAAATCATGAATTTTTGCTCAAAAATCATGATTTTTTGTCCTTAAAGTCCATAATATAAGCTAAAAATATGGTAACTAGACATTCTTCATTGTAATTTCAAAGATTTTGCAGCAAAATTTAGCGTTTTTCCTTCAAAATTAAAGCGAAAAAATCTCATGGGTGGGGTGGGGGGTGTGCACCCCCCCAGAAATTTTTCTACAATAGTGCACCCCCCCATGGCCCACGCCTGGGGAGTGTCACTGTACCATGACTGACACCCCCCACTGAAAAATTTTCGGCACCCCCCCCCCCCCTCGAAAATTTGCTTTCGCCTTCGGTACTGCTGTGGAGGCGAGGCCAGACAAGAAACGCGGCACCAACAAACTTGAGCACGTTCGCGTGTTTCAGTCGAATCATCAATTGTTCCTCTCTGAATACTCCACGTTTACGCCGCCGTCGGCTGTCACGTCGTCAACCATCACGTCGTCGTGCAAACACGGATGGATGAAACGCCGGCGAGTTTGTGGGACACCTGGATGGAAGAGGGAAAAAACGTGCAGTGACATAAATAAACCGAATGTCTCTTTCACTCGATGTTGAATTTGGATGTTGAGCTGAGCTGATAAGCTGTATGAACAACAAAAACGGACCAGACGAAGACGCACTTATTAGCGTGCGGTCTTTCAACAAATTCAAGCAGTTATTTTTCCATCATCTTCGACTTCGGTACTGCTCTCTGAAACCTACCCGTTCCAATTCCTGTCGCCATGCAATCAGTCAGTGAAACAGTCCAGTCCACTGCGAGCAGCGAGCCCATTCTTCGTTTTCAGTTCTGTCGTCTGTTCTGCTAGAATCCGTTTAGTTCTTTAAGCTAAAATGTTTACCGACAATTGCAAATCGAGCAAATAGCAAAACTTCATGCAAAGCGTTTTTTAAAGCGCGGGTTATTTCACGCTTTTTGAATAAAGTAGGCAAACCGTACCGTGGGCCCAAACAAATTTTCGAAGGGGGGGGTATGGTGCCGTGGGGGGGGTGCCGACCAAAAAGTGAGGGGGGGGTCCAACCTATGGTAACGTGGGACCCCCCCCCCCAGGGGGGGCCCGGCCCATGGGGGGGGGGGGGTGCATTTTTTCAAAATTTTCTGCGGGGGGGGTCCACCCCCCCCACCCCCCCCCATGAAATTTTTTCGCTTGAATTTTAAAGGAAAAACGCTAAATTTAGCTGCAAAATCTTTGAAATTACAATGAAGATGGTCAAGTTATCATATGTTCAGCTTATATTATGGACTTTATAGACAAAAAATCATGATTTTCGAAAAAAAATTTAGGGTGTGCAGAAAATTTTGGGGGGGGGGGTCTCCGCCAGACAAAATTTCATGGGGGGTGTGGGGGGGGGTGTCGGCCAAAATTTCGAGGGGGGGGGGGCCGATTGGGGGGGGGGGTGCCCGGGTTTAGGGGGGGGGCACGGTGCCCCCCCCCCCCCCCCCACCCGACGGTCTCTGGTGCTCTGGGGGGGTCAACCCCCCCCCCCCCCCCGCCCACGGTACTGATAATAGCTGAGCCGAAAAAACTTGTTCGATAGAGATAGATTCGAAAATTTTTGGGGGGGGGGGCCGCCCCCCCCAGGCCCCCCCAGTACCGTGGGCCCAAACAAAATTTAGAAGGGGGGGGGGGGATGGTGGCGTGGGGGGGGGAGGGGTGCCGACCAAAAAGTGAGGGGGGGGGTCCAAGCTATGGTAACGTGGGACCCCCCCAGGGGGGTCCCATGGGGGGGGGGTGCATTTTTTCAAAATTTTCTGTGGGGGGGTCCACCCCCCCCCCCACTAGGGTTGTTAAACAAAAATGAAATTTTTTTTTAAAGTGATTTAAAAAAAACAAAAATGCCGATTTTTTTTTTAAATTCGAAAAATTTTCCTCTAATATGCTCTGAAAACCTCAATTTTGGCACAATTTTTCGAAAGTTCAACAAAAATTTTCTTTGATTATACCTCGTAAAACCTTTAGCAGTCGATTTTGGGCCGTTTTACCGACTGATTTTAGGCTTCGACAACATCTGCGATGAAGTTTTTGAGCGTCCCAAATAGGGTTGTTAAACAAAAATGAAAAAATTTAAAAAAAAAAGTGATTAAAAAAAACAAAAATGCCGATTTTTTTTTTAAATTCGAAAAATTTTCCTCCAATATGCTCTGAAACCTCAATTTTGGCACAATTTTCTAAAGTTCAACAAAAATTTTCTTTGATTATACCTCGTAAAACCTTTAGCAGTCGATTTTGGGCCGTTTTACCGACTGATTTTAGGCTTCGACAACATCTGCGATGAAGTTTTTGAGCGTCCCAAAGCTTAGCCTACCATTTCCGATGCAGATAAGGTGACGATTAGCCTCGCAGAGCGTCCGATTGTGCTCGCTGCACCGTTTGCAAGCGCCACGTTGTCTGGTTGCTGCTTCGTGTCGTGTCGTCGCGACACCATCAGAAGAATTGATCGAATTTCAAGGCGGTATGTTTGTCTTCACTTTAGCATTAGCTTAGCTGGGGACAATTAGTGACGTTTTGGAGGTCAAAACACAAGAAGAGGCATGGTGACGGTTTGGAAAAGGGGTAATTGAGGTCACCAAAACAAAATCTGCAAAGTTCCGCCATACGGGTGTCATTCGGGAGGCGCTTGCATATCATATGTGGTTCTTCGGACTCCCTGATTGATTTAGCACAACTTTGATTTTTGAAATTTAAAAAAAAATTTAAAAAAAAAAACAAAAATGACGATTTTTGTTTTTTTTAACAACCCTAGTCCCAAAGCTTAGCCTACCATTTCCGATGCAGATAAGGTGACGATTCGCCTCGCAGAGCGTCCGATTGTGCTCGCTGCTCCGTTTGCAAGCGCTACGTTGTCTGGTTGCTGCTTCGTGTCGTGTCGTCGCGACACCATCAGAAGAATTGATCGAATTTCAAGGCGGTATGTTTGTCTTCACTTTAGCATTAGCTTAGCTGGGGACAATTAGTGACGTTTTGGAGGTCAAAACACAAGAAGAGGCATGGTGACGGTTTGGAAAAGGGGTAATTGAGGTCACCAAAACAAAATCAGCAAAGTTCCGCCATACGGGAGTCATTCGGGAGGCGCTTGCATATCATATGTGGTTCTTCGGACTCCCTGATTGATTTAGCACAACTTTGATTTTCGAAATTTAAAAAAAAAAAAATTAAAAAAAAAACAAATGACGATTTTCGTTTTTTTTTTAACAACCCTAGCTGCTTCGTGTCGTGTCGTCGCAACATCATCAGAAGAATTGATCGAATTTCAAGGCGGTATGTTTGTCTTCACTTTAGCATTAGTTTAGCTGGGGACAATTAGTGACGTTTTGGAGGTCAAAACACAAGAAGAGGCATGGTGACGGTTTGGAAAAGGGGTAATTGAGGTCACCAAAACAAAATCTGCAAAGTTCCGTCATATGGGAGTCATTCGGGAGGCGCTTGCATATCATATGTGGTTCTTCGGACTCCCTGATTGATTTAGCACAACTTTGATTTTTGAAATTTTTTAAAAAAAAATTTTTTTTTTTTTAAACAAAAATGACGATTTTTGTTTTTTTTAACAACCCTACCCCCCACCCCCCCCCATGAAATTTTTTCGCTTAAATTTTAAAGGAAAAACGCTAAATTTAGCTGCAAAATCTTTGAAATTACAATGAAGATGGTCAAGTTATCATGTATTCAGCTTATATTATAGACTTTATAGACAAAAAATCATGATTTTCGAAAAAAAATTTAGGGTGTGCAGAAAATTTCGGGGGGGGGGGGTCTCCGCCAGACAAAATTTCCAGGGGGGGGGGTGTGGGGGGGTGTCGGCCAAATTTTCGAGGGGGGGGGGGGTCCGATGGGGGAGGGGGTGCCCGGTTTTAGGGGGGGGTGGCACGGTGCCCCCCCACCCCCCCCCCCCCCCGACGGTCTCTGGTGCTCTGGGGGGTGTACCCCCCCCCCCCCCCCCCCCCCCGCCCACGGTACTGCCCCCCCCCCCCCCTAGAACAACTATGCTCGTTCTGCTGAGTAATCCTGTGTGAGGCAGTGAGGGTTTTTTTAAATTCAAAATTTTGAAGAAGTTATTTGAATTTGAAATTTTCAATTGAGTTCGTCTGTCTGTGCTCTGTGGCCAGCGTGTTTATGTGCTTGATGGATATTTTTGATGGATACCGTTCACATGATTGCATGAAACAGTCAGTTGGTGGCGCGTAAACTGCGCTTGCAAGTTGTTTGTTGTTCGCTTTGCACAATCACGATGTAGCGCGTAAACTGCGCTTGCAAGTTGTTTGTTGTTCGCTTTGCACAATCACGATGTAGCGCGTAAACTGCGCTTGCAAGTTGTTTGTTGTTCGCTTTGCACAATCACGATGTGGCGCGTAAACTGCGCTTGCAAGTTGCTTGTTGTTCGCTTTGCACAATCACGATGTAGCGCGTGAACTGCGCTTGCAAGTTGCTTGTTGTTCGCTTTGCACAATCACGATGTGGCGCGTAAACTGCGCTTGCAAGTTGTTTGCTGTTCGCTTTGTTGGGGGGGTGCACTATTGTAGAAAAATTTCTGGGAGGTGCACGCACACCCCCCCCCCACTCAAAATTTTTTTTGACCGTTACATCTCTACCCCCACGCCCCACCTAGAGATGTCAAAAAAAAATTTCTATTTTTTTTCTTAAAAAAATTTTTTTTTAATTTTTTTTAAATCAAAGTTGTTCAGAATTTTTCAGGGAGTCCGAATATCACCATCTGAGGAGCCACCGACTTACCATATGACCCCCACTCATATGGGAGGAGGGTGAAAATTTCAGGCTTGGTTTCGGCGACCCCATTTTCCCACCGACGACATCACGTCTCGTGTTTTGCCTCTCAATTCACCTCAAATAACACGGAAACAAGTTCAACAACAAACCGGTGTGATCATGCTGACGACACGAGGCGAAACAGCAACGAGCAACCAACGAAGTTACGCTTGCAGTGGCAGACAGTGCAATTTCGACCTTTCGAGATCCTGAAAAACGATGCATAAATGTGAGTTCTCTGCTTCTATCTCACCTTAGCGGCATCGGAATTTGTTGAACTAGCCTTTGCGACGCTCAAGTACTTCAATGCGCGAGTCGATCATCACTCACCAAGGCTGAAAACAGTCGATAAATCGATCCAGAATACCACCTGCAGCGTTGAAGACTAAGTGACAAGGTAAAGTCAAAGAAAATATTTTGTTGAACTTTCGAAAAATTATGCCAAAAACGGCATTTTCAAGGCACATTAAAGAAAAAAATTCAAAAATTTATAATAAAAAAATAAAAAATGCTCATTTTTTCCTTTTTAAAAAAATTTAAAAATTTTTTTTTGACCGTTACATCTCTATCCCCACCCCACCCATGATGTTTTTTCGCTTAAATTTTGAAGGAAAAACGCCAAATTTTGCTGCAAAATCTTTGAAAAAATCGAAAGAATGTCAAGTTATCATATATTCAGCTTATATTATAGACTTTAGAGACAAAAAATCATGATTTTTGAGCAAAAGTTCATGCTTTTTGGGTGGTCCGAGAAAATTTTGAGGTGTGTCACTGTAACTTAGGTCCATGTGAGGGGGTGAGTTGGGTGTCAAGCAAATTTCGAGGGGGGTGTGGATGGTCCAGTGTCAGGTTTTAGCTGGTTGGTGTCGCGTGACCACCCCCACGCCCACCCCCCCCCCCCCATGCGGAGGTCTCGAGTGCTCTAGGGGGATGTACGTACCCTCCCACCCACCCACGTCTTCGGTACTGAACCCGCGGGCCCTACTTTCAGACGTATGACTGTTTCATGCAATCATGTGAACTAACGGTATCCATCATAAATACCGGTATCTATCAAGCACATAAATACAACATTCAGTGCACTGTACACGCTCACCACAGACGCTTTTAATCGAAAATTTCAAATTCAAATAACAAAAATTCTTCAAAATTTTGAATTTCAAAAAAACCCATACACAGGATTACCCTACTCAGTAGAACGAGGGCTTTCATTTGAGCCATTAATCAGCCCGCTGCGATGAAATTTGAGCGGACCCATATTTTGAAGGAGTACCGACGGACGGACAAACACGGCACGATGAGAAGAATAAGACAACACAGCCACAGTCAAAAGATTGCGTAGTGACCGCACGCTAAATTAAATGTCCGACTTTGTGTCCGATGTCCTACTCCTGTCCGCCGCGGTGTCCGGTCCCTGCAATCAAAGTTTCGGAAAACGCGCGGGGTAAGACCCCGACGGGAGGGGTATAATTGCGGCCCTCTAAATGTGGCCTGAAAAGGCCTGAAGAGTTCCGGTCCGCTCATTGTACTTTTTTGTTGAATAAAAGCTGCGATATTTTTATTTGAAGCTTCATTTGCTCAACGTTGCACAAAAAGCGTGCACGCATGCCGGCATCCGCATCTTTCTTTATTCGATGCGTATTTCAGTTGTTCTGTTGCGTGCAACGAGATGCTACATCGTGATTGTGCAAAGCGAACAACAAACAACTTGCAAGCGCAGTTTACGCGCTACATCGTGATTGTGCAAAGCGAACAATAAACAACTTGCAAGCGCAGTTTACGCGCTACATCGTGATTGTGCAAAGCGAACAACAAACAACTTGCAACCGCAGTTTACGCGCTACATCGTGATTGTGCAAAGCGAACAATAAACAACTTGCAAGCGCAGTTTACGCGCTACATCGTGATTGTGCAAAGCGAACAACAAACAACTTGCAAGCGCAGTTTACGCGCTACATCGTGATTGTGCAAAGCGAACAACAAACAACTTGCAAGCGCAGTTTACGCGCCACCAACTGACTGTTTCATGCAATCATGTGAACGGTATCCATCAAAAATATCCATCAAGCACATAAATACAGTCATTCAGTGCACTGTACACACTTACCACAGACACAGACGCACTCAATCGAAAATTTCAAATTCAAATAACTTCGAATAACAAAAAAAATTTGAATTTTAAAAAACCCTCACACAGGATTACTCAGCAGAACGAGGGCTTTCATTTGAGCCATCAACAAGCGCGGTGCGATAAAATTTGAGCGGACCCATATTTATAAAGAGTACCTACCAGGCTCCCGTGCATGTCTGAGGACAGGCACGGTAATTCTAGGGGGTCAACGTCAAATATTGTTAAACAACCAAGTCATGCAATTAAAATTGCACCTAAAAGCAGCCATTCAACCAGTAGCGAAATCTGGCGGGCGCGGGACCTCGGGTGAGGGTGTGTTTGCCTAATTTTAGAGGGGGGGGGTGTCAGCTGCCTTGCGTTCGGGTCGGTCTCAAATTGGCCAGACTCAATCTGGCTCCGGTCTCAATCAGGCCAGTTTCAATCTGGCTCGGCTCAATCTGGCTCGGCTCAATCTGGCTCGGCTCAATCTGGCTCGGCTCAATCGGGCTCGGCTCAATCGGGCTCGGCTTAATCTGCCTTGTTTCAATCAGGCCAGACAGAATTTTTTATTGCATGCGTGTGTGCACTACACACGCTCTCGGGGGAGAAGTAAAACGCACACACACAAACACACACGTGGCGGTCAATAATGGTCTGTGTACACACGTAACAAGTAAAAAACAATGGTATGACTTGCACCTTGTACAGCGGTGCGCACAGTGCACAGTGTATGAGTGCACAGAAAAGCGGTGAACACGATGTGTAAATTTAGAGCATTTGCAACAGAATGGTCCACAATATCAGAGATGCCACACGCAATCTGTCTTTTGTTTTTTCGTGACCTTTTGTGCATCTTGTATAATGTTTTTTCAAAAGATTTTGCATCCATCCTTCATCAATTTTTTGAATTGAGTAAGAAACTTCGTTTATTTGCGTGTAATTTGTTCTGTCCAGTAGTTTTCCCACTTTTTTAATCAAAATTGTTATCAAACTTTTGGTTTCGGTTGAATTTTCTGACGTTTATTTAGAGTGCAGTGAATTTTCAGCTGTTTGTGAACCCGAAGCGTGTCAACATCTGATGACAATGGCGTGCAAAATGGCAAAGACAAGCCACAACCGAGATCTGCTGCTTGACTCCGAAGGTCACCAATATGTCAGAAGCTCTCCAAAGCACCTCAAGTCGGATCAACGAAGAAGTCAACGTGTAACGGCGAATCTACGAAACGAACTCACAAATCACAAAAGTCGTCACGAAACACAATCATGCCGGCGATCCAGCGTCTTGCGCAATTCGGGAAGCAGTCACAACCATAAAAGAACACGCAAAAAGCACTCAAGAAACGCCAACTGTGATCTTAGACACCGCAAAGCGACCACTTCCTGTTGCCACCCATGGAGTCATTCCGTCAGATCGCGCACTGAAACAACTTGTCTACAGAAGCCGAAAAGCCGGCAATCCAGTTTGCCCGTCCGTTCTCGCCGAACTCGGTCCATTGCCCGACGAATGGACAACACTTTCCCTGCAAGATGGGCGGCAGATGCAATTTGTAGTGTTTGACAGTCACCCCGATGGCTACAGCGCCGACCGCATCATTGTGTTTGGCCGGATTTCGTGCACCGGTGTTTTGGAAAGTGCGACTGAGTGGCATTATGACGGGACTTTTGGCGCAGCACCACTCATTCCGCGGCTGTCAGCCAGAGCATGAGTACCACCGTCAAAGAAGAAGTACAAAGAGGTCAACGAACGTTTACAAAACATTTTCAAAAACAATCAAGAAAATGAGTATGACAGTGTTTGCGAATACCTGCGCGCTGTGGCGCACAACTTCACGTTCTGACTTCAACCCGTTGGTGTTACCGCTGTTCTGTTTTCTGTGCGTGTATACTCCGAGCGTTTTTTGCAGATATCATGTTTCTGTCGCTATTCTCTCTTTGTTGCTTTCTTGTTTTTTTCGTCTCTCGATAACTTCTCTTTATAAAAAATCCATGTTCAGATTTGAAATTATGACAAAAAATTGGTCAGGAAAGGTAAAATAAGTGTAAAAATTGGTTCAATATAACTCGAAAAACATGCGTTCTTGCAGAAACCAAAGCAAAAAGGGAAACCAAAAAGCGTTTATGTGTTTACATTCCCACAATTTTATGACATAAATGGGTCGGTCTCAAATTGGCCAGACTCAATCTGGCTCCGGTCTCAATCAGGCCAGTCTCAATCGGGCTCGTCTCAATTTGGCTCGGCTCAATCTGGCTCGGCTCAATCGGACTCGGCTCAATCGGGCTCGGCTTAATCTGGCTTGTTTCAATCTGGCCAGACAGAATTTTTTATTGCATGCGTGTGTGCACTGCACACGCGCACGAGGAGAAGTAAAACGCACACACACAAACACACACGTGGCGGACAATAATAATGGTCTGTGTTTCTTGACACGTAACAAGTAAAAAACAATGGTATGACATGCACCTTGTACAGCGGTGCGCACATGAGTGCACAGAAAAGCGATGAAGGCGATGTGTAAATTTAGAGCATTTACAACAGAATGGTCCACAATGTCCGAGATGCCATACGCAATCTGTCTTTTGTTTTTTCGTACTTTTTATGCATCTTGTACAGAGTGGTCCAAAAGTAGTGGGTACAACTTTGAATTGCCCTAACTCGCCAACGGTTGGACCGTTTGAGCTGAAATTTTAGTCGCTTACTTTTGAAAGACAAACTTAGACCTCCACCAATTTTCAGCCAAAACGAAAAACATTGCCCCTGTGCGGAAGCAAAAAACTGTCAAAAATTAC
The DNA here is from genome assembly GCA_030248135.1 of Theristus sp. LFF4_11. Classification (NCBI taxonomy): domain Eukaryota; kingdom Metazoa; phylum Nematoda; class Chromadorea; order Monhysterida; family Xyalidae; genus Theristus; species Theristus sp. LFF4_11. Next base: position 16,664 of record JASANC010001008.1, on the reverse strand, counting down.
TGCTAATCCTTCTCGAAATGTGAGCGATTGTGTGAAAGGAAATTAAAAGCAGCAATAGTTGTATTACCTTTTTTAAGTTATCGATGAATAAACCCGATGTGAGACAAAAAATAGCTGTTTTTCATGCAAAAATCCGTTTTTTTCGAACTTTGCTTCCGCACAGGGGCAATGTTTTTCGTTTGGGCTAAAAAATAGTGGAGGTCCAAGTTCATGTTTTCTAAGTAAGCGACTAAAATTTCTTGCCTGCCATGCAAGGTATTTTTGCCATTTTTCAACAAACCCCCACCCCTAGAATTTGTTTGTAAATACTGTCTTCTACAGTTGGTTATTCTCTTTTTGTTGCTTTCTTGTTTTTTCCGTCTCTCGATAACTTCTCATTTCGTGTCTTTATAAAAAATCTTTGTTCAGATTTGAAATCATGACAAAAAATTGGTCAGGAAAGGTAAAAGAAGTGTAAAAATTGGTTCAATATAACTCGAAAAACATGCATTCTTGCAGAAACCAAGGCAAAAAGGGAAACCAAAACGCGTTTATATGTTTACATTCCCACAATTTTATGACATAAATAGAAGACACACACAAAGATATAATAAAAAATTCTGTCTGGCCAGGTTGAAACAAGCCAGATTAAGCCGAGCCCGATTGAGCCGAGCCCGATTAAGCCGAGCCAGATTGAGCCGAGCCAGATTGAGACGAGCCAGATTGAAACTGGCCCGATTGAGACCGGAGCCAGATTGAGTCTGGCCAGTTTGAGACGATCCCGACATAAATAGAAGACACACACAAAGATATAATAAAAAATTCTGTCTGGCCAGATTGAAACAAGCCAGATTAAGCCGAGCCCGATTGAGCCGAGCCCGATTGAGCCGAGCCAGATTGAGCCGAGCCAGATTGAGCCGAGCCAGATTGAGCCGAGCCCGATTGAAACTGGCCCGATTGAGACCGGAGCCAGATTGAGTCTGGCCAGTTTGAGACGATCCCTTGCGTTCTCGTTGAGGGGGGGTGCACGTAGGGTTGTTAAACAAAAATCATAATTTTAAAAAATGATTAAAAAAAACAAACAGCCGTTCTGTCGTTGCGCATTACGGTCAGTTGTTCTTCTATTATCAATGCAATTTATTTATTTTTGGCAATTGAAGCCACCGCATGTCGCACTGTTTGCCGTTGACATTAGATTTTGTGCAAAACGTGAAAACTGATAACACAAAGTGTCTGATTATGACAAGACAGTCCAAACAACACCAAAATCATTGCGTGGACAAAGTCTATTGCAAAATACAAACGTTGCACTTTGAATTTAATGGGTAGAAACAGCAATCTTTTCTGCACATGACACTTTAAAAAACTCTTTAGAAGCAACGATGTACCCTCAACTGGTTCTCATTCTGACACTCACCAACTTGCCATTGTCCGTTGGATTCTACGAAGATTTCGTAGACATACCGAAACACCGTGCAGTCTGGGAGAAACTTCGTCAATATGTGGCCGGTGGACGTCAGAAAATGCTGTCGGCTCAAAATCAGAACGCCACTGAGGATTGGCTGCTGTTGGAGTCACTTTTCAAGGTTCCCCATGTTTAAAAGCAATCTTTTCATTCAACGCGTCAACCTTTAAGGGGCATTCATGAAGCGGTATTTACACATGTGGTAACACTAAAATGCTGCTTCAGTCTGAGTGTGAAAAAAATCTTCCTCTTGTTCCTCCGAATTTGGTGGGAAATCTGAATTTTGTTCTAGTAGGTGCTCTAAAGTTTTCAGGCAGACTTGCGTTCGGCCAAAGAGAAACTAATGTCGGTTGTTTACCAAAATCACAGCGGCATCCGAACGGTACCGTTTCCGCCAGCGTATTCAGGTGCCGTGTGTTCTTTTGATCAAATTTGCTGAACTTCAGCGATCAGCGCACACTTTTCAAAGGCAATAACGAATGCTTTTTGAGCAACACTCGCGCTTTCCTTCCGCCGTTTCACCACGCTTCCCCATATGACCAACCATTCACCATGTCTCAGCGCGTCCGTTTTGGCGTTTCTTATGCGACACGTTGATTGCGTGGCCAGCGAAAAACGTCGGAAGCCTCTGCGCGCATGACCTGCGTCTGTTCGCGTGCACGATGGCGAACAGCGTGCCCGGCACTGCACAGTCGAGCCCTAAATTATAGACAATCAGCTGATTGCTTGGTGATCACGTGATGTATGCTGTTTGTGCAGAGGGCAGACTCCGCCTCCCTCCACACAGCAATGCCTGCACAGAACGCATGCTGATCACGTGATCACCAACCTGTCCAGCTGATTTGCCTGCGATTTAGCGTTCAACTGTGCTACTGATGATGGACAGCAGCACCAGCAGCATCCGACGTTCAGGAAGAACTACAAGTGGACGTTTGACGGTGCGTTGAGAAGAGGATATGACTTTTGATATGGTTGCTTTCTGTTTCTTCGCTCGTTTCTTACACTTCCGCCACAATATGAAAAAACAAAGTAAAAAACGAGAATAAATGACAAAGATTCGATTCCTGTGCATATATGGTAGTCATTTCGCTGGCTTATAGTCTAAATTGATTTATGATTTACGGTTTACAGTTTAGTTTCGTTGGTTTAAGATTTTAAAAAAATTCATGTTTTTTCTCTCGTTTTGTGCCGTTTTTGTCAGAAATATGGAATGAATCTAACCTACGGAAGCAATTTTTTCGAAATACCGTATTACCTCTATTAACCCCCCCCCCAAAATTAACCCCCCCCCCCAAAATAAACCCCCACCCCCTCGACAAGTTTCCAAATAATCCCCCCCCCCAAAAATAATCCCCCCATGGGGGATTATTGAAACCTGTTTGAAACACATACCCAGCGAATTCAGTGGCTGGTTGCAGTGAAAATGAAATTGTGCTACCAAAGGCCCCAAATGGATGAGTTAATGGTAATTTCATTACAAAAGGCTGTTGTAAAAGGAAATTTCTATGTAGAGTAGAAGTTTCTGCGACTTCCTTCCTGCCATGGAAGGTATTTTTCCCATTTTGCCCACCCCTAAAAATGGTTTCCAAATACCCCCCCCCCAAAATAAAGCCCCCCCCCAAAAATAAACCCCCACCCACAGAAGTCGCTGAAGAAATAAACCCCCATGGGGGTTTATTAGAGGTAATACGGTATGCTTTTTCGGATATTCACAGCGTTGGACGCGACCGGCAAGTATGACGATCACACCAGCTGGCTGTTCCGTGACGAGGATATGTATTTCAATTTCTTCATTTCTCTGGGCGCCTTTGATGAATGTGCTGCAATCGAGGCTGAAACTCGCTTGTATGAGAACGAGACGAGGTAGTCATTAAGGCACTGTTTCAATTCTGGGGATATTGTTTCTGAAATTGTTCAATTTATATTGTTTTTTTCTGTTTTTTTTATAATTTCAACGAGCTTAGTTTCAACTTTCAATTTCAGCAAACCAATTCGCATGCAAATGTGTCAACTGGAAATGGATGTCCTATTGAATAAGGTGCACATTTCACACGGAAGTTTTCGACCAATAATATTTTGCGAATGCGTTTCCAATAAAACATTCGACGCGCTGGAAAAATCTCTCATGAAGATAAAAGAAACAACAGAATTCAAAATATACTGCAGATACTGAAAAACACGACCGTCTCCGAGCTACCGTTCGACACGATGCCCGTGGTCGTCAGCGTCTGTGCGCCGAAAACGTGCACCTCAGACGATTTCAATGCGATCATAGATGCCATTGGCAAATGTCAGCAAAAGCACAAGAACCGCATACCGTATTACCCTCATGAACCCCCCCCCCCCACCAATGAACCCCCACCCTCACGACAAGTTTCCGAATAATCCCCCCCCACAAATAATCCCCCGTGGGGGTCAATTAAAAACCTGTTTGAAACACATACCCAGTGAATTCAGTGGCTGAATGCAGTGACATTGGTGAAATTGTGCTACCAAAGGCTTCAAAGGAATGAGTTAATGATAATTTCATTACAAAAGGCTGTTACAAAAGGAAATCTCTGTGAAAAGTAGAAGTTTCTGCGACTTTCTTGCCTGCAATGCAAGGTATTTTTGCCATTTTTCAACAAACCCCCACCCCTAGAATTTGTTTGTAAATAAACTCCCCCCCCCCCACCAATAATCCCCACACCCCCAATAAACCTCATCTACCGCCAAAAAGTCGCTGACGTATTAATTCCCCATGGGGGTTTATTGGAGGTAATACGGTATTTGATGAAACCAGCGAAATGTGAACAGAAAAGCGCTAAATTTCCACGCATCAAAATGAAAAAGTTTTGAAAAAATAATACACACACGAAATTCATTTAGTGTGCATCTGCCTTCCATTTTTCCACTGTATCCAATTACAGATGTGCCAAAAAGTCCGTTGGTCACAGGCGTCAGCGCAGATTGTCGAAAGGATCTGAATATCATGGAAGAGCCGTTTGTAATCGGTGCAACGTTAGTTAAAAGAGAACACGATGTACAGTAAAATGCAAGTTCATACTTACGTAGGTTGACGTACGTCGCCGTACGTCTATGCACGTGACGTGACGTTTGCACTACCGTGTAAGTATGAGAAGACATGATTTGCCGTGCCATGCTGTGCCGTACCGCCACGGTAGTATGCTCGCTTTGTGTGTGTGTTCAGCGTCTTCTGCAGCGTCATTGGCGCGTTCCTAATCGCCGGCACGATCGCCGACGTGTTCGTGAACAGCAGCAGTAACAACATGAAACGACGGCATTCGACGCCCGTGAAGGCGTTGCTCGCGTTTTCCGTGCTGACGAACGGCCGCAAACTGCTCGCCACTGAGCGCTCGACCGGGCAATTGGAGTGTCTGCATGGGATTCGTTTCCTCAGCATGGCCTGGGTGATGCTCGGGCATCAGTACTTGTATGTCGTCGGCTTTGTTTGTGAGTTCTGGCGGTTTTTTTTTCTGAAAACGTTTGCCGCTATCATGGGCAGGTTTTTCAAAGTGAATGGTTTCTTCTCAGTTTGCTTGTGGCGTCAGCAATAGTTGAAATCGTTTGGCAAGAATTGCAACTGGCAAGAAATGTTGAGTGAGTTTAATTGTTGTGCCTGCGCGCATTAGATCACCGCGCTGTTATTGTGGAAACGCCAAAACACGCATGATTAAGTAAAAAATAACGGCAATAGTCTGAACTGTGGTGTACGCTGGCACAACTACAGTATGGCACAGAATGAATACAGAATTTTGTTCAACCATCATTTTTGACCGCCTATTTGAACAAAAACAAAATCGTAAAAACCACCGTAGTCCGTCACACCACACAGCGAACCCACTGCAATCGATGCAAGTGGCGATCAATCAGTTCCCGGTGCAAGCGATCAGCAATGCGACGTTCTCCGTTGACACGTTCTTTCTGCTGAGCGGCTTTTTGGCGACCTTTCTGTTTCTTGACCGAGCAACAAAATCGGAACGAAACCGGCGTGAACTGCGCAGCGGCTATTTCTGGGCGATGTACTACGTGCATCGGTACTTGCGGTCGGTTATAGCGATTGTATGAGCTTTATCGTTATGTTTTTTCCTGTTTGTTGTTTTTTTTGTGTGAAGTGATCTGTCCGACTCTAAGAAAAATTAGTGAATAATTTATTCAACAATTTGGTGTTTCACCAAATTTGCTGCGCAACCATAAATTAATGTAACAAATATTTGGTAAAATCTTCCTCATCAGCAGAAGTGTGCTAGCGCGTGTGAGCGTTCACCAATCACAATAAAATCCCGTGCATATGAAACCAAAAAACGGTTTATCAAAAAAGCTTCCCCGTGAAATTGAATTGAATATCGCTAATTTTTCCTTCACATTGTCGTTTTTTTTCAGTTTGACGCCAGTGTACATGATTTCAATCGTTGTGATGCGGGCATTTTTGCCGTTCATCGGGCAGGCTGTTATGGCAACGCCGTTTTCCGAGATCATCACTCTGAACACGCTTGACCAGTGTCGACAGAACAATGGATGGTGGACTAACCTGCTGTACATCAATAATTTCGTGAAGAAATCCGACATGGTGCGGTTCTAACTTGAACGTGGTGCACTCTGTTTAGGCACAGTACGGCACCTTTTATTTTGGTCCCCAGACTCAATGCGCGCATAAATAAATAAACAGTTTCATGCGTGACGCGGGAATTCAAAATTGGTCAAGTGATCCGAGTCCCCTACATAGGTCAGAGTCACTTAGCCGAGTTTGAATTGCCTCATAAGGATTAACACTAGTTTCCTTTCTGCGACTGCACACGCATTCAGTCGCAGAACTTAAAAAAAATTCACAATAATACAGTCCACAAACAAACACACTGAGATGCAAGTGCGCATTGTTGTCGTAGCGTACGGTATACCTGAATATATAAGGCAGTTCTTGTATTCTCCATCAAGATTAGTCGCAGACTAGGAGTTTTTTTTACAAGCACGCAAGATAAATTCTTAATCGCGTGTGCAAAGGATGAGAATGAACAGAATAGCACGAAGATTTTAGTTAAGCACGTCAAAGTTGACACCCAATTGGGTTTTCTGGACGTCTTTTTACTTTATTTCATTCAAATTTCGCGTTCTCCTTTCACCCTAAAACAATGCCATGTTTACTTGGCCACTCCGTACATATGTGTGTGTGTGTTTGGGACTATGCCAAATTGCTGGTAATACTGTAAAAGGGCAGCAGACACTGTTCTCCAAAAACTTGGTTGGAATTTCAAAAATTTTACACTCCCAAAATCATTTGAATGATTTCTTTTTGCACTTTTGTTGTTGTTCTGCAACCCAATGAGCAACCCAGTGCGTTTCACGAAGCGTTTTATGGACTGTCATGATTTTATGTGCGTATTGCACTCTCGGTGGCGTGCAATCTTGTTAGCTCCGTGTGGATTGCTGATGAGGTGTGATACTGTGATTACATTTTTGCAGTGTTTCGGTCACGCATGGTATCTCGCCAACGACATGCAGTTCTATGTCGTCGCTCCACTGATGTTGATACCGCTGATCTTGTAAGCAAAAAGTGCACACAATCCAATATTGAAATATTTCTTTTGTTGTTGTTGTTTTCAATTAGTAGCTTCTCCCTGCTCATGAACTGCAAACTTTTAAAAGTTCTCGAAACGCACTCAAGCTACCCGGCCGCTGGGCTGGTGCTGACGGTGACTGCCCTGATTGGCACAACGGTCATCCGCTTCGTCATTGCGTATGTCAACCAGTATCCGCCGGTTCAGATGGCCACGTTCAACGAGCAAATGTACGCCAATTCTCTTTTTCGCAATTTTACGTTGTGTTGTGATGAGTGACATTTTGCTGCTTGCCACTTGCCATATTTTGAGCACACTGCTGAGGATAGTGTTGCCGCGGTGACCAAAAATAACGGTTACCGAACCGTACCGTAAGCCTTTGGGCAAACCGTACCGAAACCGTCCCGAAATTTTCTTTGACCCGAAACCGTACGGAAATTTTTTGGCCGTTTTTTTACCGAAACCGCCTTGACCCGAAAATCGTGAACCGCAGCAACATTAACTGAGGATATGACCAATCAAAATGAGTCTCCGTGAGCGTGCTGTGCATGTTGTTTACACAGTGTTAGCGGAGTTTCCTGCTTTTTTGCGATACACATTGGATGGATGGATGAATGGAGTCTCCAAACAAAGTGCTTGCCGCCAGTGGACGGTTGCTCAAGACACCAGAGTATACATAATTGCCGTCTTTTTGCTCCTCGTGTCCGACCGATATTTTCGGTCGTAATTGCAACTGAACAGCATTTTGTTTTAGCGCAGTGTTGTTGGTGCACACAGGGCCAACGCCGGCCAGGACATGGGCGACACGATGTACATCAAGCCGTGGACGCGCGTCGGGCCGTATCTGGTCGGCGTGTTGCTCGGCTGTGCGCTCGCGCGCCTGAAAATGAGACAGAACGGCAAACTCGCACATCCGTTGAACAAGGTAAATGAAGCTGTAATGGCCTGGTCTTGCACGAGTCTGCGGTCGGATCAGTGTTTTTCTGATTTTCGAGTTGTGGCCACCAATAGTGATGCAACGTACAAAAAGGGAACTCTGAAAAATCCAGTGATAGAACAAAAAGGAACAACAAACAGTCAATTCTGGCTCTGATGCTCACCGCTGTCACTCGTTTGATTTCTTGTTCATCACTATTCTTCAGTCATGTGGACGGATCAGTTGACTGTTGTCAATTCTTAGTTTCTCTTTAAGTTAACTAACACCAATGAAAACGGTGGCTACTAAAATAGCTGGTGGCTGCCGAAACTGCATTCATGTTCGCTATGCAACGTAAAAACACGTTTCAGTGGCCGGTTTAGTAGCCAAAAACTAGTAGGTTAAGCCAGTTTTCTCAGTGTATTCTGTTTTTTTCGTACAGTGGCTCTTCTGTTCTTTCGTGTTCAGTGGCTGTCCGTGTTCTTGTGGTTGCTGGCAGTCGGCTGCACCAGCGGCGTGCTCTTCTGTCTGTACGGCGTCGCACGGGGCGACCCGATCACGTGGCTCGGCGCTGCGTTCTATGCTGCCGTGTCGCGCAACATTTGGGCGTGCGGTGTGGCGCTGGTGATTGCGCTCTGTTTGACCGAGAATGGTGGTTAGTGCGGTTGTGTTGTTCACTTTCATGGAGAATTCAATGATGTCTTTTCAATAATGGTCTGAACACACAAGGTGTGGTCGATTTTTAACATGGCAATAGTTGCAAAATCGCACAAACACGCACAGACACACACAAAACTGAACACACCATGTGACACACCGGCGCGCTTCCGTAATATCGTGCTCGCGCATACACCAAATGGAACTCTAAATTATAGGGAATCAGCTGATTGGTTGGTGATTACGGTATGCATGCTTTCTGTGCAGACATTGCTGTGGGGCTGGAGTGTGACCGGCACAGAAAGCATGTATACCGCAATCACCAACGAATCATCGGATTTTTTCATAATTTAGAGTTCGACTGTATGCGTCTGCGTGTTGGTTGTTTTGTTCTGTGACTGCATTCACATGCTGAATACGCAGTGCAGACGGACCAGAATTTTTATGGTCAGGAGAAAATGAAGAAGAATGGGGGAGGGGGGGGGGGGGGGAGTGCGGAGACAGTTTTTTCCGACAATGTGCATACAATGGGTCAACGATAAATTTTTCCTGGTGGGCTAGGACGCGAGTGCTGAGAGTGTCAGTTGCGCAGCCCACAAGGCAACAACTGTGTGATCGTTGAACATTGTTTTTGCGTATGGTGGCCATTTTACGCATGGCCACAAAAGCGAACGCAAGCAAATGTGCTCAGGTGTCATCAATCAACTTCTGTCATGGAACGCGATGTTCCCACTGAGTCGACTGACCTATTGCGCGTACTTGGTGCACCCGTTTGTCATCTACTTCATGTGCGGCGTCATACGACAGCCGTTCCACTGGTCGCACTATGAAATGGTAGGGAGAAATGAATCTTGAAATGGAAAAGTAACTGCGATGCGAGATTGAAAAACAGCAAACCAAACAGTTCCACTAAACAAATCAATATTTGACGTTGTTGGTCTACATTTGTTGATCTAATAACAAACAGGTCTACAAATATCTGACGTCGTTGTATTTCGCTTATTCGCTGGCCGCTGTGTTCAGTCTGGCATTTGAGGCTCCGGCAATGCAACTGGAAAAGCTGGTTTTCAATCGGGGCAGTAGCTCGCCAAAGAAGTCTGCTGTTGCAGTTGATGTCGACCAGAAAAAGCAGCTCAATGACACTAATCATCCGTCAACCATCCAATCAGATGCAGCTACAGTCAGATTTTAGGATGGCAAAAAATGGAAAAAGGATTTTAGGAAACAGAACCAAAACTATTTTTTAGCAACTTTAATGCTACTGTAATTCGATAAATGAAACAAATGGTTTTGCGAATACGAAAGGAAGAACAAAATGGAGAAAATGGAAAGTGAACACAAGTCAAATCCTTGACTCTGCTTATAAATACACGTATTTTGTGTGCTTGCATGAATTTTTTTTCGGTGTGTGCAAAATCCGTAAAGCTAGAGCTACAAATGTAGAGTATCAACTTCAGCACTTTTATTACTTGCATTGTATTTTCAATCAAAGTTTGATGTTGACGTAAAATTGAAAAATTGAAAAACACTCTAAAAGACTATAAAATGCAAAAAAACACAAACTATTTCGGTTTTCTACAAAACTTCACCACTGATGATTGCATTCAAAATTTCGAAAAAAATGATATAGTACTTCATGCCATGAACACGACGCGGTATGTGCGTTCATGAATGCGGCGGTGGTGCGCTGCTGCTGCTGGTGCTGACGGCCAGCGGCGCGACGGCGGCCGGAATCGCCAGTGCGGGGTCGGCGTCCGTCGGCAGCGCGTTCATGAACAGCCACGCGTTCACGGCGACGGTCACGATCGTGTACACCCACAGGAACAGACGGTCGATCACCTGACCGAGCACCGCCCATTCGTCGGACGTCTGTGAACGTTTTTTTTTGTTTGGAATTTTTGAATTTGAATTCTTGAAAAAAACGAGTTAGAGAATAACATTGCTCTTGCAATCAGTTTTTTTTTCATTTTTTCTTTTGGATGCGAAAAAAGGAAAACGATTGTTGATTTAGTCGTGCGCTTCCGACTATAGATGACGTCGATTTCCTTGAAAACCATTCCATTCTCATTACCGGCATCAGAGATGCAGTTTGGCCCACCCCTTTGTGTAGTTTGCTCATGTGAATGGATCAGCCAAACCAAAAGTCCGGGATGCTGTGCATGACAAAAGCGCTTGTTGCAGAAGTGCAGCACATGACGTCATATTTAAGGCTACATTTCAGTGCGACACGTTCGACTAAACCGACTCTACTGACCTCCCTGCGTTGTCGTGCGTTACGAAAGTCGAGCGCAATATAGCGAACGTTGTGCGCGGCCTCCACGAGCCGGTGGAACAACCTGAACACAGTTGAACAAAAGTCTGCACTCACGCTAAAAAAGTTTACGAAAAACGTGTCCGTTTACGAAATTTTGTTTGCTGCACTTTTCTACGGTGAGTCTGGGTGCTAAGAAATGGTCAGGTACTCATTTCAGACTTTCGATAAAAATCTGATACTTGTTGATCAGAACGAAACCATAGTCAGAACAACCGGCAGTATATTCTGGCTTCTGCCCACAGTTCTTCTCTTATTTTATTGCGGAAAATGCAAATCGGTCGAAACACAACGTTTTTTAGTTTTACAAAAACAACAACAACGCCAGTATACGTACATCGCCTCGAGCTCTCTGCCCTCGCGGCACAACTGAGCAATCGGATCGCCCAGATACTGTCGACGTTTCACAAGTTGCGTTTTTCGATCGTGACAGCCGACGACGAACGACGAACACCGCGAGCCGTTCGGATAGAGGAAACGCAGATGCGGTGGATAGTGCGGCGGGGTGGCCGTGCAGACGACAGCCGGTGGATGCGACGAGTCGTCGATGGGGCGCGTGTGACGGCTGCAGATTATTCCGGTGAACATGTTGCGCAACGTTCACAATGGCAGACGAAAGAGTTTAGTGCAAACCAAACAGTGTGGTTTAAAAAGACCTTCAAAAGACCATTTTTCAAAATTGTGATGGACCTTTGTCCAGAAACCGCAAAAAAATATTTTCGCGCACACGCGGGTTTCCGCTGGATTTCCTAACGAATAACTCTGAACCGTGAAACGGGCTTGCTTCGACTTCGGAGAGTGGAACTTGGTGAAGCATGTCTGAGTAAACCTGTCACGTTTCTCGAAGTTTCTCGCGCTCTGTTTCTTGATGGGATTACTGTACACCATGCTAACAGCACTCACAATCGTCCACCGCCGTTGAGAACGAAGTGCTCTGCAAAACCTCGTACATCGTCGTTCAGTCCATCCTCCACGTTTCGCTTGTTGTCTCTTTTGGCATTTGCTCGCGGTTGCAGCCGATCGTTTTCGCGACTGAGTTCCGTCTCATTATTCCGCTGCTGTTTGCAGCCAGCGCTGGTCACACCGATCAGCGGCGCGATTGCGTCGATGAAAACACGCCTGGTCGTTCGCGACATTCGAACGTTCGGGTCGGCGTGGTGGATGGCGAGTGTGCACACGGTGACGACGATCGCGACCGACACCGACGTCATGCTGCATCGAAATCGGGCATTCATGAATAAGTATTTAGAGACGCGTAGCTATGTTACGCGTAACCAAATACCGCTTCATGAATGCCGCTTAAGGTGTACTCAAGTCGCTTGAACACCGTGCAATCGGTTGATTGCACCACCGTAATGTCGTGCAGTCACAAGCAAACACACGCTGGTAATTAGATGACGAAAGTCCTTCCTGTGCACCTTTGGTGTCCCGCGCGACACGTGTTCGTGTCCGGAAATGAAAAATGGCTTCAAAAACCACATTTTCATTTCAAAGACACCCCGGTGGGACAGGACACCGGACACCTGTTGGGACATATCTTTTTTAGCGAGACTCGGACGTTTATGAACCTGAACAAAATGTAGCGTCCCATGATGGGGAAACCGAATGACGTCGCGGGCATGATGTCGACCAGTAGCAGCAGGAAAACGCACAACGACACGAAGATACTGATTGAGAACGACATGCGCTGTTTGCTGTCCGCCGGCAGAAGATAGGCCATCACGGTCATGCAGCCTGTGCGGATTAGAAATACCGTCGAACTCTAAATGATAGGCTGTCAGCTACGTGGCAGATCCGCATGCTTTCTGACTCAGCCTTCACAGTAATGCCTGCACAGAACGCATGTATCACGTGATCACCATCCATTCAGCTGATATTGCCTAAAATTTAGAGTGCATTGAATACGTATTTTTCTTTCTACAGTCCATCTGGAAAATATATGCAACATGACGTAATGACCAACCAATAAGCGCTGAGATTTGCTCATGACCAACCAATCAGCGCTGAGATTGCTCATGACTAACCAATCAGCGCTGAGAATTGCTATGACCAACCAATCAGCTAGTTGCATAAATTAGCGAGATAGACTGTATGAAATGGACAAAATTTTTGTAAAACACGATTTGCGCTCTGATAGTTTTACGGATCGGTCTTTTGAAAATAACTTAGCTGAACTCAGCTCGACGAGACGTTTCCAACGAACCTGACTTGCAGAAAAAAAATTAAATTTTTTAATGAAAAAAGCCGGATTTTACCCAACCCTTCTTGGGCTAGTTTGAATTGCCACATAGTGAATGAAATTGGTTTTGTTTCTGCGTCTGCAAACGCATTCAGTCGTACAACCTAAAAACCAACGAAATTGTTAAATGATATCTTGATTAGACGATCTCAGTGGTTGTGGTGTGGTTTGTTTGTTTGTTTTTTCTCAGTTGTTTTTGGTTCTTCGCTTCACTTCCCCACTTTCGCCAGTCATTTTTCTGTAGAAAACATGCATTCTGGGATTTTTTTCTCTACCCACCCCTCCTCACGTTTAATGTATGCCAAGTTAACTTATCGATTTCTGAAACACACTGGTATAGCGCCACAGCGGTTTTGCCCGTGTTTCACGCACATTTCTATAATGGCACTTTTTCATAGAAGTAATGTTTCAAAATCCGCATAAAAGACCAAATGTGCGAGCAACTTTTTTAACGCGTTTTTTCTCGTTGCAGCAATAGCGCAGCGGTATCGCTCCCGCTTAGGAGGGCGGGGGCCTTAGGGGAACGGATCCCATCGTTGCAAGAAAACTTTTAAATTTTTTTATTGTTTTCGGTCAAACTTCGTGCTTGTCAACAAGCTGCGTTCCCCTGACCTATTCCTGACTTCATAAATGAACGAAATAGCCGAGTAAACATGGCATTTTTTCAAGATGTAAGGAGCGCGCGGAATTTGAATGAAAGAAAAATAGTTTCTAAAAGCCAATTGTGCACCAAATTAATCGGTTTTTCAAATCTGCGACCAATTCCGCCGTGATGGCGAATACAAGAACTGCTTTATTTACTCGGCCATACTAGTTGGGGAGGTGTCCCGTGACACCCAATCTACCCCCAAAACCTGGGATGCCTCGTAGGCACCCCCACCCCGCTTCACGACTTGGCACCCCCTGCTAAATGTCCATATAATCACAATTTGTTGTTCAAATCAAACACCATTTTTTGTTTAAAAATCACAAAGTTTTGTTAAAAAAGATGTTTTTTCGCTTTGCATCTGCATAATTTAAGGAAAATGTGAGGTTATTAGTGTTTACAAACAACTATTTTAGCGATTCTTTTGCAGCATTTTAGCGTTTTCATTGCAAATTTGCAATAAAAACTGCAGGGGGCGGAGGTTCCGGTACGTCCCCTTCCAATCAACCGAATGAGGGGGTTCCACTTATTCCGTAGGTACATCCCAGCTAAAAATGTGGTACCATTTCTGGTGCGTGTTTTTTCTCTTCGTTTCCAAAATTCAGACTTAGGTGTTTTCTTGAAGAGCGGGCCCTTGTCATGTGCCAGATAGCAAAGCTGGCTAAAACTAAGTGTCTTGGGGGAGAAGGGGGCAAACAGAGGATGCGGACTTTGCCACCACAGTGAACAGGGATTTTGGAACACAGCCAAATTTTGGTTATTTTTAAAGAGAAACTACTAAGAACAACTCATTGTTAAATTACACGTCAAAAATTGTCCAGTTTTACTGGTGAATACGTATTTTTCTTTCTACAGTCCATCTGGAAAATATATGCAACATGACGTAATGACCAACCAATAAGCGCTGAGATTTGCTCATGACCAACCAATCAGCGCTGAGATTGCTCATGACTAACCAATCAGCGCTGAGAATTGCTATGACCAACCAATCAGCTAGTTGCATAAATTAGCGAGATAGACTGTATGAAATGGACAAAATTTTTGTAAAACACGATTTGCGCTCTGATAGTTTTACGGATCGGTCTTTTGAAAATAACTTAGCTGAACTCAGCCCGACGAGACGTTTCCAACGAACCTGACTTGCAGAAAAAAATTAATTTTTTAATGAAAAAAGCCGGATTTTACCCAACCCTTCTTGGGCTAGTTTGAATTGCCACATAGTGAATGAAATTGGTTTTGTTTCTGCGTCTGCAAACGCATTCAGTCGTACAACCTAAAAACCAACGAAATTGTTAAATGATATCTTGATTAGACGATCTCAGTGGTTGTGGTGTGGTTTGTTTGTTTTTTCTCAGTTGTTTTTGGTTCTTCGCTTCACTTCCCCACTTTCGCCAGTCATTTTTCTGTAGAAAACATGCATTCTGGGATTTTTTTCTCTACCCACCCCTCCTCACGTTTAATGTATGCCAAGTTAACTTATCGATTTCTGAAACACACTGGTATAGCGCCACAGCGGTTTTGCCCGTGTTTCACGCACATTTCTATAATGGCACTTTTTCATAGAAGTAATGTTTCAAAATCCGCATAAAAGACCAAATGTGCGAGCAACTTTTTTAACGCGTTTTTTCTCGTTGCAGCAATAGCGCAGCGGTATCGCTCCCGCTTAGGAGGGCGGGGGCCTTAGGGGAACGGATCCCATCGTTGCAAGATAACTTTTAAATTTTTTTATTGTTTTCGGTCAAACTTCGTGCTTGTCAGCAAGCTGCGTTCCCCTGACCTATTCCTGACTTCATAAATGAACGAAATAGCCGAGTAAACATGGCATTTTTTCAAGATGTAAGGAGCGCGCGGAATTTGAATGAAAGAAAAATAGTTTCTAAAAGCCAATTGTGCATCAAATTAATCGGTTTTTCAAATCTGCGACCAATTCCGCCGTGATGGCGAATACAAGAACTGCTTTATTTACTCGGCCATACTAGTTGGGGAGGTGTCCCGTGACACCCAATCTACCCCCAAAACCTGGGATGCCTCGTAGGCACCCCCACCCCGCTTCCCCCCCCCCCCAATCCAATAAACCCAAATTTTTTTTTCAAATCAAACACCATTTTTTTTATAAAAATAACAAAATTTTTTTAAAAAAGATGTTTTTTCGCTTTGCATCTGCATAATTTAAAGAAAATGTGAGGTTATTAGTGTTTACAAACAACTATTTTAGCGATTCTTTTGCAGCATTTTAGCGTTTTTCATTGCAAATTTGCAATAAAAACTGCAGGGGGCGGAGGTTCCGGTACGTCCCCTTCCAATCAACCGAATGAGGGGGTTCCACTTATTCCGTAGGTACATCCCAGCTAAAAATGTGGTACCATTTCTGGTGCGTGTTTTTTCTCTTCGTTTCCAAAATTCAGACTTAGGTGTTTTCTTGAAGAGCGGGCCCTTGTCATGTGCCAGATAGCAAAGCTGGCTAAAACTAAGTGTCTTGGGGGAGAAGGGGGCAAACAGAGGATGCGGACTTTGCCACCACAGTGAACAGGGATTTTGGAACACAGCCAAATTTTGGTTATTTTTAAAGAGAAACTACTAAGAACAACTCATTGTTAAATTACACGTCAAAAATTGTCCAGTTTTACTGGTGAATACGTATTTTTCTTTCTACAGTCCATCTGGAAAATATATGCAACATGACGTAATGACCAACCAATAAAGCGCTGAGATTTGCTCATGACCAACCAATCAGCGCTGAGATTGCTCATGACTAACCAATCAGCGCTGAGAATTGCTATGACCAACCAATCAGCTAGTTGCATAAATTAGCGAGATAGACTGTATGAAATGGACAAAATTTTTGTAAAACACGATTTGCGCTCTGATAGTTTTACGGATCGGTCTTTTGAAAATA
>JASANC010001007.1:0-61522 GCA_030248135.1 Theristus sp. LFF4_11 | reverse complement strand
GTACTTCGTTCAGTTACGTATTGCTATCAGTTTGCATTTTGAACAAGTTCTTGTTGGGCCGGAGCGTGTGCACGCGCGCTAGTGGATCATGAGCATGAGCGTACCGATGCTTACTGTGCGCGTGCGCTTTAGTAATGAAGCTTTGGCAATTTTTGTTTCAAATTATAAATCAATTTCGCTTTTATTGGTTTCAGAGCCTTGTTCAGCAAATTGGAAAACAAAGACTGGGCAGTGACCGTGTAGGTGTGGGGAGCGGGGAGGGACAGTTTGCAAGGAGAACGGATGGCTGACTGCATTAGGGGGCGAGATTTGCAGAACTGCAAAGTGGAAACCGGTATTGCGGATTGCGTTCGAAAAATAACATTTCATCAGTTACCCTTTGCAAATCGACCAACATCGTCCGTCAGTCTGCATATGCACTTGTTTTTGTGATGCATTGTCTTCCATCGTATTTCACTTGATCCTTTGCCACAAAAGCTTCTACAAAGTGATGCTTCACCAGTTGAGTTCGACACAATTCATATGCACCGTTTTTTTTTCAAAAATATAATTTTACATTTTATCAATCAAACAAAGAGTTGTGATTTTTGACCACGAAGTTTGAAATTTTTAAAGGTAAAAAACCGGTTCTTTATTTTTTCAAGAAAAAAAAACTGAAAAAAAAGGTTTTAAAACGGAAAAGAAACCGGGTTTTTTTCCTGTGCCAACCCTAGCTCTGATCATGATTTTTTGTCTATAAAGTCCATAATATAAGCTGAATATATGATAACTTGACATTCTTCATTGTAATTTCAAAGATTTTGCAGCAAAATTTAACGTTTTTCTTTTAAAATTTAAGCGAAAAAATATCAAGGGTGAGGGGGGGTGTGCACCCCCCAGAAATTTTTCTGCAATTGTGGCTTTGCCTACATTACTAAACCAAAGCCAAGTTTACAGTCTGTTTTGTTGTTTAGTTCGGTTTCGATGAAGTCGTTGTAGGTTCCTAATCCTAAGCCCAATCCTAATCCTAATGAAGTCGTTATGGGTTCTAACCTAAACCTAATCCTAATCCTAAGTGAAGCCTTTTTAACAAAGCGAAAGTGCCTTGATTGACAGCTTTGTTGAAGGGGTGAAACATTGGGATCAGGGATCAGCTCCAGCTCCGGTTTAGCTTTGTAGTTTTACGGCAATTGTGCACCCCCCCCCCCCGGCCCCATGGCCGGCCCACGCCTTGGGCGGGGGTGTCCACTGTACCATGACTGACACCCCCCCACTGAAAAATTTTCGGCACCCCCCCCCTAGGGTTAGGGAAAAAAAAATTGCGGAAAAAAAAAAAAAAAAAAATTCATAGAGGGAAAGTTGCATTTTCAACAGTAAAACAGGGCAATTTTTCACGTGTACTTGAATATTGAACCGTTCTTAGTGGTTCCTCTTTAGAAAATTACCAAAATTTGACTGTGTTCAAAAATTCTTGTTTTACTTCTTAGCTAAAATTAAGCAACCCTATGGCCGGTCGCCCCCCCCAAGACACTTACTTTCAGAATTGTTCAACCAGCTGTGCTATCTTGCCACATGAAGAGAGCCCACTCTTCAAATCATCGTATCGAAAACACGTACCATGATTTTCAGCGATCACGTTGCGGGCAACTGACAGACGCAAGTTTAACACGTTAGTTTAGCTCAGCACGCAAGTTTTAACATGTGGCCATGTTATTGGGTATCTGAAAAACGGTCGTGTGATGTGGTATTAACCAACATCTCCGCTCAAATTGTTTAACAATATATCGCACAACTCCAGTGTACAAAATTCCTATAACATACGCCAATCAACAAGATATCATGTTCATCTCATGGCCTACCGACTGAAAAACATGTTCTAAAGTTGCAAGAAAACGATTTCTGAAACGATATTTCAATTCAGTTAAGTCATTTCAACGCTAAAAATTGACTCGGGAAGTCATCCAAATCGAAAAACATGGAGTACGTCGGTCAAAATGACCAAATAATGACATTTACCTAAGCACACAAAGAAGTTGGGAAGAAAATTTGGTTTGAACTTTCAAAAAATTATGCTTCATAAATCGAATTTTTAGACGAAAAGTAGAAAAAAAATTTTCAAATTTTTTTTTAAGTTTGAAAAACCAAATTTGGGGGGGGGGGGGGGGGGGGGGGGGGGGGGGGGGGGGGGGGGGGGGGGGGGGGGGGGGGGGGGGGGGGGGGGGTGGGGGGGTACAAAAAAAAAAACGAAAAAAAAAAATAAAAAAAAATTTTTTTTTAAAGCCCCTAACCCTACCCCCTTCCCCTCACGTGACGACACCCTCGAAAATTTGCTTTCGTCTTCGGTACTGACCCCTGGTTGCGCTGCGCCTACGCCCTACACTAGGGTTGTTAAACAAAAATGAAAATTTTTTTAAAAAAAAAAGTGATTAAAAAAAAACAAAAATGCCGATTTTTTTTTAATTCGAAAAATTTTCCTCTAATATGCTCTGAAAACCTCAATTTTGGCACAATTTTTCGAAAGTTCAACAAAAATTTTCTTTGATTATACCTCGTAAAACCTTTAGCAGTCGATTTTGGGCCGTTTTACCGACTGATTTTAGGCTTCGACAATCAATCAATCAATCAATCAATTTTATTTGTATGCCTCACGGCCAGTTCACATCAACACATTCACAAAACTTCCATTATGCAAAACAACATCTGCGATGAAGTTTTTGAGCGTCCCAAAGCTTAGCCTACCATTTCCGATGCAGATAAGGTGACGATTCGCCTCGCAGAGCGTCCGATTGTGCTCGCTGCTCCGTTTGCAAGCGCTACGTTGTCTGGTTGCTGCTTCGTGTCGTGTCGTCGCGACACCATCAGAAGACGGTACGAATTTCAAGGCGGTATGTTTGTCTTCACTTTAGCATTAGAAAAGCTGAGGGACAATTAGTGACGTTTTGGAGGTCAAAAACACAAGAAGAGGCATGGTGACGGTTTGGAAAGGGTAATTGTGTAGGTCACCAAAAACAAAATCTGCAAAGTTCCGCCATACGGGGAGTCGTTCGGGAGGCGCTTGCATATCATATGTGGTTCTTCGGACTCCCTGATTGATTTAGCACAACTTTGATTTTTGAATTTTTTTTTTTAATTTAAAAAAAACAACAAAAATGACGATTTTTGTTTTTTTTAACAACCCTACCCTACACCCACGATTTTTCAGATTTCATAACAATTGGTCGAAAAAGAAGATTCAAAACTAAGCTAAGAAGAGCTAAACAGAAAATAAATGTTCGCGACGAAACAGTTGACAAAGACGATCAATCGATAGAATACTGCACGCACGCACAGAGTGCATACTGCATAAACGTTGACTAAATCTTGTTCTTCAATGGCGTCACCGTTCTAAAAAGCCGTAGCCAAGCAAAACATGTTGCCGAACAACACAGCAAGTGGTGGAATACCGGCGTCGATGCAGCAGCAGCAGACACTGGAGACGGCACAAATTGCAGCTGAACTTCCATGGGGCACCGTAAAAATGTTGGGGCCGTCGGTGATCGATCCGTCCATGCACCCTGGTCATTACGCGGCACAGTCTCTGATCGTGGAATTCATATCAATTGCCGACCGAAAGTTAAATGCTGCTGTCTCAGAGACTGTACGTGTTGGCGTTTTTTCTTGAATTCATTTTTTCTGTGTTCTCGTTTGTTTTTGTGGTCATTTTGAATTTGTCGACGGTTTTCTTCAGGACAAGTTGCTGACGAAAACGTTGCAGCGTGGCGAAGACCAGCACTTTGACAATGTATGTTTCAGTTGCCTGACTGAACGAACTGCCAGATGTGCAAGAAAGCGTGTTCCAGCCGATGTGTGTGTGTTCTTGCAGGTGCTGCGAGCACTCAATGGCGTCAGTGAACACTGTCTGCCGTCTGTGCTACGTGCCGTCTGTCTCTGGTATGACCAACAAATTCAAAAATCGTTTCAACTGATGCACAGCAACAAAGCACGGGCAAACGTTGGTGACAGTGGCAAGGTTGCGGTCAATGTGAAGAGGTTGGCAAAAAAGTCCATTGTTCCGTTTTGACCAATGGTTGAGTTATCGAGCAGTGGGTTTCTTCGAGACGTGTCTCGTCTCCTCATCTCGACATTTGTCTGGTCTCGTGGAAACCTTGTCTTGCGACATTTAATACCGCACGTCAAGCAAGGTGTCATATTTATTGTTTTTGCAGCGACCGCGATTTCATGGCCGAAAAGCGAATCGTACGTTTCAACATTTTTGCGTATTACAAACTGTTTACAGACAGACAATGAACTTTTTACAAACAGTATCAGTGAGATTGCCTGTTTGGTTGTGTTTAGCTGGCCGTTAACTTCATCTTTTGCCTTGTGCTGATCGAAATCCTGCCGCAGCTTTACTTGCACCCGGGACACGAGGAGCAAATCGGATTCATCATACAGCAGGCGTTCAAACAGTTCAGATACAAAGACCCGTGCGTTGTCAAAACGGGTGACATTTTGTTTTGTTTTTCGGCAAATTGTGAAGACAGTTGTACGTTTTTTCACGGACGTTCAGTGGGCACTACGGACAGAATGTGTCGAATGCGCACATCATCGCCGACTTGTACGCGGAGGTGATGGGCGTGATCGCACAGGCGCGATTCTCGGCAGTGCGACGCCGCTTCACGGCTGAACTCGCTGAACTGAGACACGAGAAGGACGGCGCCCCGCTGACGCAGCACAACATCATTGGCCTGCTGATGGGCATGAAATTCGTCAGGGTCAAGGTGAGCAACTGGCACGAGCACTCACGCTTTGCACAACCAAAGCACTTTGCAAATTGTTCGTGTTCATTGAGTCACTCCACAGGCGGTGCGACCAGCAGGGTGCCAGAATTGTATTTTCCAGCCAAGCTTGATCAGGTGACAGAAAAGTTCTAAATTTTTCATTTCTGTCAGACAAATAACCTGGACGAACTCGAACAAGGAATCAGTTTCCTTCATGAGCTGGGCATGTATTTTCTGGAGGTGAAAGATCGAGAAGCGAATCGCGACGTGAAGCACCACATCGCCGGCCTTTTGGTGGAGATTCTGTTGCCGTTGGCGTCCGTTAGTGAATGTGCTGTTTGCGTTTCATGGCATTTCGTTTTACAATAAGCAGAAGCTAATTTGTCATCTTCTGGCATTTTGCAGCAAGTGAAAACCGAAACAAACGTACCAACGTTGATCAATTTTGTCGAGCTACTGTATTCGCATACTCTGGATTTGGCGAGCAAGAAACGCCACCAATTGGTATTCGTTTTTATTTATCATTGACAATATTGAATTGGTAGAAATGGGGGTGGGGATAAATGTAGAGGATATAATGCAATTTCAGGCCGCGTTCCCATTATTGACGTGTCTGCTGTGTATCAGTCAGAGCAAATTTTTCCTGAATAACTGGCATCAATTCCTGACGCTTACTCTGTCGAACCTGAAAATTCGCGACGTGAAATTGGCAAGAGTTGCGCTCGAATCGTTGTATCGATTGTTATGGTATGGGTTGGCTTTTGATGGGGGAGTAGAATTTGTAAAAAACCGGTTTTTTTTGTATGGCCAAGAAAAAACGGTTTTATTTTTGTTTTGAAGCTGCAATGAACTGAAAGTAAATCTGATATTTCACAAATCCAGTTTCACACAGTTCACTTTTTTCAGTTTTGTACATGTAATTTTGCGATATCATGCACCAAATAGTTTTTAAGTACCAGAAGTTCAAGAAATTTTTGGGGTAAAAAAACAGTTTTTATTTTCGCAAGACAAAAAATAGAAATAAAACCGGTTTTACTTGTCATGTCAACCGTTTGGGAGAGCTATTGAACACAAACTGCTGTATGTTGCTGATATAAGTGATTTGATGTTTCAACAGGGTCTACGTGATTCGCATCGGATGCGAGTCGAACACGGCGACGCACAGTCGACTGCAGAGCATTTGCTCCAGTCTCTTCCCGCGCGGTGGCCGTGGCATCATCCCACGCGAAGCCCCCTTGAACATATTCGTCAAAATCATTCACTTCATCGCGCAAGGCAAACTCGACTTTGCGTTCAAGGTTCCATGGAGAAAACAGTTTCTAAGTTTGCTTTTTGTTATGCACAGTGAAACAGAGCTGTCTTTTCTATGAACCAACAGGAAATCATCTTCGATCTGCTTTGTGTGAATCGGCCGGTTCGCACGATTTACCCGGAGCGAATGAACGTTGGCCTGCGTGCGTTGATGGTGATCGCAGACAGTCTCCAGCAGAAAGAGGGGCCGCCGGGCATGCCACGGAGCATGGGTAGGCCGCGGGGGCACGCCACTGAGCACCACCGTTGCTTTCACAGCCAGTCTGCCAATTCGTGGGCAGTTCTGTGTGCGTGTGTTGGCTTGATGTCACTGTTTGCAATGGTGTGCAGGTCCAGTGGCGAGCGGCACAATCCAGCGCATCAAGAAGACCTATCTGACCCGTCCGTTGACGGCGGACGTCGCTCGCAATATCGGCCTCGACCTCTACTACGGGCCTTGTCGACGCGCGTTCGACGGAATACTCAGGGCACTCGATCGCGAAATCGGACGGCCCATGATGGCCAACGTGGTGCAGGTCTCCGGCAAGGAGCTGGAGGAGTTGCTAGGGTCAGTTTTCAGGTTCAGTGCATTGCAAGAGTTGAAAGTGCTCAATGGGTAAAACAGGAATAAATCATGCTGTAGAACTTTCGATTGAATGTGGAATAAAACAATGCGATGCTTGATTCGCGGCAGTACAGTTGCAACAGCAGCAATGTTTACAGCAGCAACGATCGCAAGCCAAAGCTGGAGCTGATGCGAACGTGCGTCGCCGCGATTCCACGATTGCTGCCGGAGGGAATGACGAGAGCGGAGCTGATTGATCTGATCGCACGCACCACGATGCATGTCGATGACGAGCTCAGGGGCCTCGCCGGACAAACACTGCAGAATCTCATCACCGAGTGTGCCGAGTGGAGGGCTGATGTGGTGCACGGTCAGTGGGGCACACTGCAACAAGTGCTTTATGTTCGTTGGACACAGTGCGTACAAGTTGCAACCAATCAGCAGTACTATGATCTTATGTGTTCTGCCAGGTTTCCTTGCGTTCGTGGCGCGCGACATTCAAGACGCCTACCCGCATCTGCTTGAGAATGCACTGCGCCTACTGTTGCAGTTGATTGGCTCATGGCGCAGTGTGGCGCTTGCAAAAAAGGTGAACGATGACGGTTGGTTCATTGACATTGTGTGTGTTTGCTGATTCGATTGTTTTGTTCAGCATGAGCACCAGCAGCATTTGATCGAGCAGACCGCAGCCAGCAGTGCCAAAAGCAGCTCGTATCCAACTCCGACAAAACAGGTGCCCGCACACACTTGTTTGCATTTGTTGTTTTCACTTGAAGCATCGTTCGTCAATTTACAGTTGAAGCTGATTGCTTTTATAAAAGCAACAACTAGATGCAGCCTCTCATCTTAATGGCGTCCAAGTGCAACATTTTTAGTGTCATCCAAATATGCAGGTGTCATATTAGGTGTAGTAGATCAAGCAACAGTGCAACGAATGCGAACGCAACAATCAGTGCTATTTTTGCGAAGGCGTCACCTGCCAACGCAGTGCGTGCTGGAGCGCCAGGGGCTGCGTTGCAGGCAGCAGCGGCCAACTGCCACAGTCACGGCACCGCGTCCGACACGGCGATCGTGTTGCATTGTGTCGAGGGACTGGCAGCTGTGATGCTCTGTCAGGAGGGCAGACTGGATGCGATCGCCAGTGCACGCGAGCAACGGGCACCAACACGCAAGCTCGCAGTGACCATACTCAAGGAGATACGACACATGCTGCCGCTGTTGTGCGCAGAGGTCAGTGGTGGTTGCTGTTGGCACAGCCGTGCCACGGAGGCACTGCAACGTGCTGAGTGTGCGTGCATGCAGCAGGCGTGCGTGTGCGCTCTGAGCGCAGCCTCCGGTGGCGTGCGTGCGCTCACTGCACACAGCAACACTGCCCCTTGCTTTGCAGGAGCATGAGCGTTGCGTGCTGGACGTGCTCGACTCTGCGACGCCCTACGTCATGCAGAAGTACGTGCAGTGCGTGTCGTCCGCCGAAAAGGTCGCCGCTGTTTTGTGATCGTGCCGCTGTCGAACGTGCGCCCACCGCTGTTGTTGCACTGACGCTCTGTTTCAGGCGACCTGGCTGAGCGCCGGCCATGTCGACTTCGTGTGGCTGTTTGACAAACTCTGCACACTCGACAACGACGCCAATCTGGTGAACACGGAACGCGCGAACGAGTACTTCCAGTGGGACCCGTGGGCGGTCGCCATCAGCGGCTATTTGGAGCCACAGTTCCTGCTGCTGCAGTGTCCCACGGCAAGCAGCTATGCGTGGCCGGTCGTGTACTCGCGCTTGAATGCTTGCTTCACCTATGTCGACCCCAAGTGAGCGGCCATCACACTAGAATTGCAAATAACAGACGCAGTCAAACGGCAACCTTTGTCTTGCATTCACCGATCGATGACTTGCAGCAACCCACAGAACGACACGCGCGGCTCGTTGTTGCGTGGCAGCAAGTCCAAGTCGACTGCAGTGGCGTTCTGCGGTGAGACGCTGAACTACCAGAACTACCTGAGTCTCTGGCAGAAGTATCTCGTGCTCGCGTGCGCCCTCGCGCCACCCGCACTCACGACAACGCTCGGCCTCAGGAGCTTGAGTCCGATCAGCGGCAGCGGGTCTGTCGCTTGCAAACTGATTCACAATGCAATGCTCCAATAAAACAGCACAATCTTGCAAGCGTATTGTATATGAGCTGCTTTGTGGGACATTAAGACAAATGGCCGTGTTCGTAGCACGTGTCACTTTGTATGTTATACTGTGCTACATTGTGCTTCTGTGCCATGCATTCGTGCACTCGCTGCACGTAGCTGACCGACCCAACAATGTTGAGCAGCGTGTTGCAGGTGCGAGAACGCGGACATTCAAACGACGATTTCGTCAGCGTCCAGCTTTCTGTCGCGCAACACGAACACGTCGGACGTGCGCACGCCGCGTGTCGCCAACGTCACTGCGCCACATTTGTTCAAATGGGCGGTGCCGCTGTTGCGCTGCGAAATGACTGACATGCGCGACATTGTCGTGCTCGGCCTCGCAAGCATCAGCACCGCTGCGTTCGAGTTGGTCGCGCTTTTCTATGGCGTTTGATCTTCCGATGTGCTGATTCGTTGATTTCCACATCATGGTGCCCATGATGAACTTTATTATACTGGGTCGTCATACTGGGTGTATGTGAGAAGTCAGAAGGACAACAGTGTACAGTGCAAGAGCGGCATCGCATGCCTGCTGCCACGGCCATCATTGTTGTGTTGCCCGTTGCAGCTGTTTGATGGACGAGTTGGCACCTTTGCTGCGTGACGCAGCCGACAAGAAAGGCGAGAACATTCGTAGACGACGGCGAAGGGACCTGCTGCGTCTGCAACTGATACGACTGTTTGAGCTGATCGCATTCCGGGGCACACTCGCGTTCACGTGAGTTTGGTGGTTTTGCTCGACAAGTCACTGATAAGGCCGCCCGTGTTGCATGTGATGTTGGCTTCTATGCAACTTGGCTGATTTCTCAGTTTTGTAAGTAAGCAAGCAACTTCAAGCAAGTTTGTTTGGCTTGTTTGTTTCAGAACGGCCGTGGACGCACAGACGGGCATGTTCAACTCGACCGTGCTGGACTTTATCGAGAACGCACGCCAATTCCTTGAATCGGACGCCGATCGTGAGCCGTCGATCTTTGCGTCGATGCGTGTGCACTTTGCCAAGATGATCACGCTGTTCGTGCATGCATTCCTGCGTGAGTGTGCGTGCGCCAAACGCGCACATTGCTCACAAGCAGCAGCAGGCAACGTTGCACGTTCGCTTGTATTAGAATGGCAATCACATTAAAAGTTCTTTCAGCAGACCGCCGAATGAATTTGTTTCCGAACGAAAAGAAACGCCAGCTGTTCCAGCTGTTTACTGCGTGGTGCAATCGACTGGGCAAAGCGCTCGAGCGCAAGTGAGTGCACTCGTGTGCAGAGAGGCCGGGCACAGCGTGCGACAGCAACTGCCTTTGCAGACACGCGCGTGACGCGGACGTGCTCAGCTGGACGGAGCAGTACGCAGTGAGCGCCTCGTGCGCCGTCCTCTCCTGCGGCGCCATCTTTGACGCCGCACGCACACTCGGCGACGAGGGCTACCTCTATGGGTGGCTGGACGCGTTGCTGTCGTTCCACAACGACAGGGTGGCGTTGTTGATTGAGGAGACGCTCGCGCTGATGCTCGACTTCAATGCGGACACCAGCCAACTGCTCGACTGGGTGCTTGACCGATGCTACACGATGCCGTCGAGGGTCGCTGACAAGTGCTTCCGGGCGCTCGCGACCGTCTTTTCACAGCGGTATGCTCTGCGTGTCACGATTGCAGATTGTTCAAGAAACTGCGTCACGCCAGTGCAGGTAGTCGATGCACCAACGAACGTGTCATGACAGTGAATCTGACCGGTTGCAGTGGCTTTCGGTGCGTGCGCATGGTGATTGCTTGCATTTCCAGCGACTACCCGTGCGATTCGACGTCCATGTTCGTCGTCACTCTGATGTACACTGGCTACCCCGTGTCTGAGATGCAGCAACTGGCCGTTGAACTGCTGCAGATCTTGGATCATCGTTTCCTGGCAGATTCAAGGGAACAGATCATTCCAACTGCACTGTCAGACTCGCCCGGCTCACAGCAACAGCAGCACACCCACGATGAATCGGGTGGGTCTGCGTATCGGGTGGCTGCGTCCGTTGTTTCGTCGCTTTGAATGCAGCCAATCAATTTGTTGCCTAGAAGCTGTGTTGTGACAAATTCTATCTTCTAAAACTGCCATTCGCGAAACACCTACAAATTGCACTTCTGCTCAATCAACTGTGAGCACTAATACTCCACCACCAACTGTGAGGCTGCATATGATTGCAGTGGTGTGCTCGTCATCAGCAGCCGCGAGTGTTTCGTCAGCCAGTTCCAGCACGCACACCGTTTGCCAATCGAACAACCCCAACAACAGCAGCACTGCGAACATGCCCAGTGCCAGTCAGCCTGTGTCTGCTGGCGACCACGACACGACGACGTTCTCCATCAAATCGTCGCAGTTCGCGTTGTCACGCCACATGGCGCACAATCACCCCGAGCTGACCATGCTCATGTTCTCAGGTAATGCAGCACGCTGCGGTGCAATTGAGTTGAGCTGATTTTTTTAAATCTAGCAGACAGCGTCGATGGTTGGGTGTTGAGGCCGGTCCAATTTGTAGTACCGGTTCAATTGGGGTCAGTTCAGGATTCAATTTTTTGATACGACCAATCAGCTGTTTGCATGCAGTGGTTTACTACAAATCACAACAGAAACAGGCCAGAAATAGTGAGAGCAAACTAAAAGCTTCCCTGGTGCAGAAATCTCGCAACGAGTCGACAGCGCGAAAGCAGCACGTCGCTCGGCATTGCTGTCGATGTTGGTGCCGTGGCTGCACAATGTGGAGTTGGTCGACGCAAACCTGGCTGACAGCGGCACACAGACACGCACCATCAGTCTGTCGTTGAGTGCGAAATTGGCTGAGTCGCATGCCGCTGCGAGGAGGGTACTCAAGGGAGACGGCTGGGGCTCGCCACCTGCTACGGAGCTGCTGCTCAATAATCTGCTGTACATCACGCTCAAGGTGACGCAACATTCATCTGTGTCATTTTGAATGGTGTGCTGGTTTTGTTTTTCGACTGTTTTAGTGGCCTAATGGTTTTGCAGTTCGGCAACGAGCACTGCGCGTTGATTGAGCGGCTGTGGGCAGCCCTGATCGAATGCTGGCCCTCTAACCTGCGTGTCATTGTGCAGTACTTGTTTGTGATGTCCACGATTGCGCCAGACTCACTGCTGCGCTATGTGAGCACGCTTTGCATCTGCATTCACTGCTCAATGGTTAGCATGATTCCCTGAAAGTGTTGTGCTGTTTTCAGACAAAACGAATCGCCGTCTATTTGGGCAAATCAAACAGCGAGCGTCTCGTTGAGGAGCTCATCAATGAGTTGCAAGTGAGCGGACGTGTCTCACTAAAGATTTGCTGAAAATGAACAGTTGCACACCCCGTCCAAACATATGCTCTGTCAGATCATCGACACGTACCGCAGTGTGCTGGTGCGTACTGAAATGGCACCGTATTATCGATGGGTCAAGAAATCAGACGGAGATGCTCCATCCGGCGAGGGGGGCACGATGTCAGCGCTGGGCGAAAGGAATGGACTGATTCACACAAGACGCCACACGCCGAGTGATGGCGAAACGGGCGCACCTGCGAATGGGGGCTCTGCAGGCATCGCTAATTCATCCAGTGCCGTGCAAGGGTCCGTGGCGCCGGACGTGCATACTGTCATGGAGTACGTTTGCGTTGGTGAAAACTCAGTGGCATGCTGATTTGTTTGCAATGCACCCGTGCCACGGTCTGCTGTAGAATATCGCGAGTGCAGTGTAGTGTTGTAGAACATTGTTGTCAAACAGTGTTTTTTACTGGAAAATGCTTATGTCACATTGTTAATTGAACCCAATAGCGCGTAAAGGGGTGTTGGACACGAGAGAGTCGGTTGTTTTGTCAAAATTCGCTGTTTAAAAAAAAAGAAAGTTGACATTTTTCATTTGTTTACTCGCTCAGGGACACCGACGATGGTGTTGACGAGCAAGACGATGACGAGTTTGCGTCACGTGGCGGCTCACAAGAGCCAGGCATGTGCCAGTTGGCAGCATCTGCGTCAATGTCGAGTTTGGTGACACTGAAAGCTGACATGGTCAACAATCTGAACATGAAGCCGTACGCGCCGGCGAATGGTGTGTTTGTGTTTGTTGCGTTTGCTTGGTGTTTGTCGACAGTGCCCGCGTGTGCTGCGTTGCAGAGGACGACGACGCCTCAGACGTGCGCAGCGGTGCCCGCCGTGAGTGGACTCACGCGTTCCAACTGCCGATGCCTCCGTACGGCGGCTGGCACGCGCCACTCGGCCAGCATCTCTGCTCCGACCAGCCGTTCAACGCGAACACCGTGCCCATGTACCGGTCAGTAAATCCACACACTCAGTTCATTTGGCCACATGAGTCGTTGGTGACATGCAGTGCAGTCACTGAACATATTGGTTTGCGTGTCAACACTGGCAATCCAATGTAGAATGTTTTTTCAGAAGCAATCTAGCGCTGCTGCTGTTGACTGATCTGGTGATGGCTGATGTTGATGTTGACTGGACCGTGCATCTGCCGTTGTTGTTGCAGATCGCAACGCTCGGTTGGTGATCATGAAACATGATGCGTGTTGTTGATTTGAGTGTGCAACATGTCCCGTTGAAATTGAATTGCTCGTGTTCAATCGTGCAATTAAACCCCAAATAGAGACTGAGTCCATTTGATGTCAGGTCTTGACTCGAGTCTTCCACTGATGCACGACCATTGCAAGCAATTGCTGATCAGTTTGGTGCTTGTGCACAGCAGTAACCAGGTGCCCGTGCGAGAGATGGCTGCTGTCCTGCTGGCCAACAATGGCGCCATGTCAAAGTTGTGTCTCGCGACCAGCTCCCGAAATTCAACGCATGAAAATGGTGCTGACAGTTTTTGAAACTCTTGCTTTGAACATTCTCATGGCGGATTTAGCTATTGGTTTTCTTACGTTCGCATGGATACGACACTTAAAAAATGGCCGATTCAGAAATCGTGTCGTGTGTGTGCCATGTTAATGCGTTACAAACACCATTAGTTTGCACTTTGCACGAACGTCTGTGCTAACGTTTCCAAGGAAGTGCAGTTTGTTCTGATTCAGAGGACAAATTCGGCACGGTCGACAGTCAAGCGTCGACAGCTCTTGCTTGCGACAGCCTTTCGTCGTCTGTCGTCGATGTCAGCCGCTGTGACACGCCTTCTGTCGTCGTAAGCGAGCGACCTTCATGAAACTCATGAACAACAGTTGTTGTATTTCGAATTGCCCGCGTGTTTGCCTCGCGTCCAGCTGCGTGTTTGCCACTCAGATCCGCGCGGCCAGCCCCGGCGGCGGTGGCCTCTGCTCGGTGGCGAACGCATCAGCGGAGCAGCACAGACAGAAGTGTCAGCAGCGAGTGCTCACCTGTTTGAGTCCGTTCCGATCCGTGGATGAACTCGTGCTCACCGTCATTGAGTGTCTCGCGTCAAAGTTGGTGTCGAGTGCAATTTACGAGATTTTAATGCAAATCGTTTCCCATTCAAAAGCAAAACTCTCACAGTTTATTTTCGAGCGCAGTTTTGCATCAGCAAGCTGCTTGGTTGTGATGTGCTAGTGGTTTGCAGATTCGGTCAGCCAATGAGCGTGCGACTCTGTTTCATTCGACGCAACTGGTGTGCATCACGTGCATGTTCTGTGTGTGCTGTTGCAGGTTCGGCAGTGCCATGTGGCCGTGCGAGGATGTGAGCGCGCGCAATTGGCACATAGCGAGTGGCCAGCAACTGGCCTGTTTTGTGGCGCACATCAGCAGTGTGTTCAACGCGTTGGTGCCAGCCGCGCGCATCGACACCCGCTGGGCGCAGACGGCGCTGCACATCGCGCTCTGCTCCAGCAACCGGCACTACGCCGGACGCTCGTTTCAGGTGCGTGCGTGTGAACGTGCCTCCTGGCCTGCTGCATTCGCACACACCAATCAGCGGCGTGATTCGTAATTTGTGAATCACTGGTGGCGTTTGTTGCAGATTTTCCGTGCCCTGCGGACACCGCCAACCAGCCGAATGCTGTCTGACATGCTGTCACGCCTGGCAGAGACTGTCTGTGAACAGTTTGATGACATGCTGCAGGGATACGTCACCGAGATTCTGTTGACACTCGATGCGGCGGTCGTTTACATGGAGGTTGCTTAACAGAGTTTAAGAGTATGCTTCAGCTCATTGTTGTTTTAATCCGCAGAGGTTGGGGGATGTAAGTAGTTGCGGTAATTTGTGGGAACGGCAAGTGCACCTTGGGAAACGGTCAAAAATTTGAAATCAGGTTGATCTCAGGTAAAGGTAGACTCGAAATTTTTTTGATGGGCCGCCTTTCCCTAAAGATTGTGCTGATTGGTTATAGCAACAAGGTACTGGTTAATCGGTGTTCCGGATTTGATTGTTAGGAATGGAGAGAGACGCAGTATCCAAAGTAACAGTCGTTTTCAAACCACCAAAGAGCGCGTGTTCCGCAGGCACACGAGCACACGGCCATTTGGTGTTCGCCTGGCTCGACCGTGGACGCGCTGTCTGCCCCTGCGAATCAGTCGCCAGCGAGCGCTCGTGGCGGCCCCAAGTCGTCGCCGACGCACGCACGCAGCACCAGCTACTCGGCAGTGCCCGTGCGATATCGCATGTCACCGGCGGTGGATCGAAAAGGTGCCTTGTGGCATGCTGGCACAGATTCGCTCGTTCTCGTGCGCACTCCATAGCCCGCTGATTGGTTGTGTTCACCTCGCCAGTGTCTATAAAAATGCTGTGCTTTCTCGTTAGCAATTTCAATCGTGTCGTACCACTCGCAGACGTGCGCAACTCTGCGTGCATCGCCGGCATCGACGAGTCAGCACTCGGCCAACACCAACAGCTGCTGCCACGCTCCAAGTCGGCACAGGTGCTGCAGTCAATCTCGGAGGGCCACGACGAACACGTCGGCGCAATGTCGCAGTTGTTGTGGATCGCTGCGGCCTTGTTGGAGTCGGACATGGAGCACGAGTTCTTGCTGGCCTTGCGCATTGTCGACAAGGTAAACACACACACGCAACCGCAATGCTGGCGAACTGAACTGGGATACTTCAGTGCTAAATAAAACTGAACAAAGAGCTTGCGCCTGCCGTGCAATGTAATTTCATTGATCGAACAACGATCTTGCAAACGTCTGCAGATTATTCTGCTGCCCGACATCGAGCGCAATGATTGTTTCGATCGACTGGAAAGAATGACGAAACAACTTGGCTGGACGAAATATCCGGGCCTGTTGCGTTTGGTGCTCAAGGTTTGTCATGTTGATCCACTGATGAGACGTCATCGTTGCCTAACAGTGCAGCGACTGTTTGCCAACGCAATTCCAACTACAGGGTTGTCTGTTCTCGTCGGCCTACGAGATCACGGTCGGTGTGTTGTCAAAGCTGGTCTCAATGCTCGAACACCCCGTAATCGATCAAACTTTGGGTGGTGGTTAGTTGTGCAATAAATTGAACTTTGACTGTCAACGTGATGTAAAAAGTCATTGTGTGCGTTCGGCTTGAAGTTTTTGCTGCATTAACGGCACAGTTTCATTTGTTTGTTTGTGTTGCGTAAGCGGTTCCCGTGTTCTGTCGTGCGTGGCCAGTGCATTGGCAGTGTGTTGCAGGGTTGCTGTTGATCGTGACAGCCGCATTGCCACAGATGCTGTGCACCTACGAATGTCCGTCGGCGGCGTGCGTGCTGATGGCGGACGCAGTGGCGCAGTACTGCGTCGACACACTGCAGCACGAGCGCGATGCCGCTGGCGAACCAAGTGCACATGCGAGCGGCCGCCTCAATCCGAGCGTGGCGCATCAGCCGACTGCGCACACCGGCGGTCGGTTGTTGGTGTTCAAGAGACGCTCAGGGAGCAGCCGCGGTCTTGCAAATGCGCCAGTCAGCTTGGTGCTCCACTGAACTGCAGGCTCATCTGGCGTGCTCGCTGTCTCGCCGTCTGCTGGTGGCGCAGGCGAACACCCGTTGGAGCATCTGGCCACCATGATGCGTTTGTACAGTGGCCAGGCATTCAGTCGTGACAGCGTGCAGTGGGTGAGGTGTGTGCTGAAGTACATGCACGACGCTGGCTGGGCAACAAGCAGTCTCCAGTTGCTCGTCATGCTCACTGAGGTTGGTTGCTTGGCGTTGCTGTTGCTGTACGTCACATTTGTCCGCTTTCATGTGGTGCTTTCTGCTGCTTGCTGACTGGTTGATGCTTTCTTGTGACAGTGAATGGACACACGCAATTCGGCAGTGCAGAGCTCGCAGTGAACTCATTGTTTGATCACACTTGTCTCTGTGTGACTGATTTGAGCGAGTCTTTATTGAATTCGACTTCGACTACCATCATCTAGCCACTTACAGTCGAAATCCATAACATATTCAACTGGCTGATCCCGCCCCCAAACTAAAGTCCGCCTCCACAGCAATACCTGCACCGAATGTATGCATCACGTTAATCACCAAACAATCCACTAGATCAAATCAGATATGTTATGGAGTTCGACTGTATAATGGGTTGTAGCTGAGCTGAAAAAAACTCTCTCAGATACAACACCGAAGATGACAGATTTGCACCCGTTTGAAACCAACTCAAGAAAGTGCTCATAACATTCAAGTTGATTAATAGCGCCATGTTGTTCAGATGCTGGAACGCGCAGCGGCTGTCTGGCATCTTCCAGTGCTGCAGCTGATGTTTGTGCTGTTGCAACATGTTGAGCTGCAAACGACGTCGCCATTGACCATCAATGGAAATGTCATGAGGGCTGTCGCGAAACACATACAGGTCAGTGGTGCAGCGGGCGTCGAAATGCAGTGCGACACTTTTAAGGCGCATTCATGAAGTAGTATTGAGTGACGTGTAGCTGTATTAAAACATAGCTGCTTCATGAATGCCCCATAAGACTGAGCACTCGGTGGTCAACAAAAGCAACGCTCAAACGATGCAGGGGCCAAACTGGCGGGAGGCGGCGCGCATCATCAAACTGACCGTGACACGCGGCAGCATTCTGATGGCGCCGAGTGTCAATGAAAGTGGCGTCGTCATCGGCGGCTCGCTGCCTGGTCAGCCGCACAACATTGCTTTCGTTTGCGTCTCTGCGCAAAAGTGCATTGGCGTCAAAGTTGTTTTACTCGATCAATTCTTGTCACTTCTTGTCCAGGTCGCACAATGGAGTTCCATCTTGACATGTCTGCCATTATTGAGGAGTTGTGCCAATCGAAAGATCCAAGTGCAGCCATGAATCAATCGAGTCAAACACAGCAACACGATCTGTCTGCGTCACCAAAGAAGCAACTGAATAATCAAGCAGAAGCTGCAGCGAACAGCAACGGCGGTGTTGCACTGGCTAACAATGCCTCGGGCAGTTTCAAACGGTACACGCAGAGTCAGGTGCGAAATTGGCTTTGCGTTTTGGCTTGAATTTCAGTTGAATCAACCATTTTCGTCTGTGTGTCTTTCCTTATTCCACACATCTGATCAGAAAGTGTTTTGTTCAAAATTGGGGACGGCATAAAAATGCATTTTTGCAGATGCGCGTCCGCGAGCATCTAGTGAGCCTTTTGAATGCAAGCGGCTTGCGGGTTGGCCTGCCCAAGAGTCCCTCGGTGAGTTCTGCAGGCCAACGTTGTGTCTGTTTGATCACAGGTTGATAAACTTTGTTGGTCCAAGCAAAACCAATCACGTTTTCAATCACATAAGGACACACAGGATCAGGTAAAACGTGTGCGCCTGCCTGCTAGTGTTTTACCCTTTGTTCATTTTTTTCAGTTTGAAAACAGTTTTCCACGATTCTTTTTCTGCGTGTAACGCCAATTCGGAAAGTGTTTTCTTGATTTTTCTTTTTTTCTGGTTTCATTCATTAGAGCTTGAGTGAGACGATGCGTTCAATTCTTTCACCTTTGAATGGTTTTTGCACATTTCCCTATCGGTTCGTGATTTTCTGGACAACACGGTAATGCTGACCTGGCAAAAATCCGTGAAACAAATTGCTTGATGGGAGACCCCTCGGTAATGATTGAAGCTAAAATTTTAACCTACCTGTACAGTTGCTGTGTTGAATATGTGGCACAGTTGTAGAGTCAGCGGCCCAATACTATTTCTGATTCAAATTGTAGCACTAGCAAGTTCTAGCGAGGCAGTTTCCAATGCGATCCTTTTACTTTCTTGGCGTTTGGAATCACCCTGTATTCGTATTTTAGTGCGTTCTCTTTTCTTGTGGTGTCGAGTTATTCTCTCCGTCTAAGATGACTTTCATGTTCATGTTTGCGTCCACCCGATCACCTTGTTCGTCGTCTTTGCAGGTCATCTTTTCGCAGTGCTCGCACGACGTTGCACCAGAGCCAGCAAACTCGATTTACTCGAGCAGCGGCGAACTGACGAACGCTGGTGGGCCCACTGAGCGCGCACAGACGCCGTCGCCTGAGACCGGCACTGAGTACACGTCGGACTCATTCCCGAGGGTCTTCAAGGAGTTCGACTTTCTGGAGGCTGAACACGACTCTGTCGTAAGTGATTGACACAATCTGCTTTCTTGTTTCTTGTGCACCAATCGATTCTTGCTGATCGCTAACTGGCCACGTCAAGCTGGTCAACCCCTCAGTGCTGCACATGACAGTCTGTAGCGCCGATCAACTAGCCTTAGCCGTGCTCAAAATCTCCAAATCTTTCAGTCGGAATCAGCAGAGAGCTGTTTCAATTGGATGTCCACTCTGCGGCCACGTTCGATTTCGCAAACGGACTCGAATGAGGACGCACGAAGTGAGACACAGCGCAGTGAGCGAGGCAACGTTGGCAACACGGGCAGACTGTCGGCGGCGTCAGGCGAACAGGCGCCTGGCGAGGCGGCAGGGCAGCTGGCAATGTCAACATCTGTGCCGGATGACGTCACGCCCATTGACACTGGTCACTGTCGCATTGTATCTTTCAATTGTTCATGCAAAACAACGCAAATCCGTGGTGGCTGCAGTGCCGTGAGTGGTTCGCTGATTGCGTCAGTCTCAAGCTGCTCATTTCGTGGAATCAATGCGCTTGCAAATGTGCAACGAATGTCAGGTGGTGCACTGCAATGCGCAGCAGTGCGTTTGATCGGTGGCCGCACGCTGTCGCTGCCGACACAGCACGAAATCGTGAATGGCGACGAGCACGAGGCACACTCGGACGAACAGTCATCCGAGGGGTCTGACGAGCCAGAAGTGGATGCGGTACGTGTGCTTTCAGGTGGCTGCACTGGGCACTTGCGTCGCTCATGTTTGGGGGGCAACTAGCGCAACACACGAACGCATCGTCGTTATTGATTGGATGATGCCGGTGTTATGTGGTCAGTCAACCGGTTAGATTTGCAATATCGAGCGCTTGCACACTGCGCACAGGCTGAGGAAGAGCACGAGACGGCGTCGAGTTTTTGCGGCATCGAAGAGGCCGAGGACAGCAGCGACGGGCGTGACATGCAGCGGCTGTTCGTGGCAACGCCCACTTGTGCCCCTCTCGCGCCGGTGACACGAGCGGACGGACGCGCTGCTGATACGCCCGGCGCCCAAAGCGCGCACAGACCGCTCAGCCCCGTGTCGATTTCGTGAGTGCCCGTTGTTCTTGGCCGAATACTAAAATTGATTGGTCGAACCTCAAAGCGGCTTAATAAATAATTGTTTCTGTTTATGGGCTGAGGACATTGTTACAGACAGGTTGCTGATGTAGTGCACCGGTTTACTAGTGTTGCACAAGCACACAGCGTTGCAGTGAATGAACAGTGGTTTCTGATTGCAGCGCCAGCCGTCAGAGTCTGTGCGGCAGTGTGAGCACCCCCTCGATCGACCACCCCGCAATCGCCACTTCGTTTGCGCTCGAATGCACGCATCACGCAAGTGGACTGATTGATGAGACCTGGCAGTTGGCCGTGCAGGACCTGCACAACGACCACGATGGCAGCACAACTGCCAATGCGACGCTCGTCTACACGCAGCTCTTTAGGGTCCGTTCAACACGGCGCTTTCTGGAGTTTTTGGGATGATAAACTTGCCTGTGGTGCTATTTATAGCTTCTTTGTAGTTTATTTATAGCTTCTCTATTCACAGTAAGGCAATATTGCTTCGATGGAAACACTGCTTAACCGACTGATCATTGTCCCAGTTTTTTCAGCCAGTCAATCAACTTATTGAATGCAGCTTTTTGTTGTTTTAGGATTGCTGCGCGAAAGTGTCCAGTCTGCTGCGAGACTGCTGCCATTTCCTGAACATGTCTGACACCTTCCGTGGTCCAGCAGCTGAGTTCCTGCAGTCGCTGGATGTGCTGATGCGTGTCGGCGATTGTCCGTTCCTGTTTGTCACTGCTGCCTTGGTTGGTGCTGTACTTTACGGTTTCAGCGATCACCTTTGGATGATGAAACACAGTAAAAAAATGGTTTATTTCTGCTGCTTCAGCTACGATCCACGAAACTGTTGCAACAGCAGAAATACGCTTTGTTTGAACTCCGCGAACATTACGAGACGTTTGTAGAGCGTCGTGAACACTGCATTCGGGTATGTTGCACCAATGCACATTTGTAAACGCTGCATTCGGGTATCTTGCGTGGATGCACATTTGTGAACATTGCAATCGGATGTCAATGCATATTCGTTTACACTGCATTCGGGTATCTTGCGTAAATGCACATTAGTGAACTAAGGCTGGTAAAACACCGTTTTGTATACCCGGTTTTTACCCGATCCCTCTTTCGTTCGTTCGGGTCTTTCGTTGGATGTTGAAGCCAGACCGAATCTGCAGGAAAAAATTCCCTGCCCGATTCCCTTTCGTTCCAATTGGATTGGGCGCTGGTTGGGAATGCTGATGAATAATATCGTTTCGGAAAATAAAAACTTCCTCTCCTCAACAGTGGTCATTATCCTCACAGCAAACTGAAACATCAGCTTGACTGAAATCCCTGAAAATTTACATATATTTTTCAGTTGCTGAACTGTGTTAAATCGAGTGTCAAGCTGCAAATGATGGGCCAACGGGTTGACCATGGCATTTACGACCAGGTGACCGAGCTTACCATGGAATGTTTTGGGAGAGCACGTAAAACTTTGCAATCTCACTCAGTGCTGCGATCACTTTTCAGAAAGTCGACCTCTGCCGTGCGCTGCACAAGTTGTACTTTCAAATTCTGATGATGTCCGAGTGTTTCATGAAAATGGTGCAACAGTTGACATCGCGTTTGGCGTGCGATCAGGTCAGTGAGAATGCTTGCAGTGGTGGTCGACAATGACGCCTGGTTGCATTCAACGGACACCCCGCAGATGGTCTCGTCGCTTTACAGGGTGTTCGCTTGTGTGGTGACGTCACAAGCCTGCAGCGTGAACTGCTGCGTGCTGTGAATGAGATGGCAACAAGCAGTGGCAGAATGGACACCGTGGACTCTGCGGCACCCGTCAGTCAGCTGCTGCGGCTGTTGTATGAAAGAGACATGAAATCGGTCATACAACATCTCAGATACTACAGGTTGCCACTACTTGAGCGCAGTCCCCCATGCCGTAATAACGCATCACTTTGCGATGGACGACATTTTCGAACAATGCTGCAGTTTTTTGTGCGCTGCGTTCGCTGATAGTTTGTGAAGTTTGTCCATTTTTTAGGAACCAACATGGTAAATCGGATCTGTACGGCTGCTGTGAAGAGGAAGACATCGAAGTGCTGCTGTTGTATTATTGCCGAGCCGCAGCCGAGGCGCAGCCGTGTCAGTGCTCAGCGGTTTTGCTCACAGCCAGCTGCATGTTATGATCACCGATTGCATTGCGCCGTGCACAAACGTTTCTGTCAGCAGACTTTGCTGTTGTTGTAACTGCACCGTGTGCGTTTGTGCAGGCAGTTTCGCGGTGGTCGGCAGCGACACGGCGTTCACGGGCGCATGCCAGCAGCTGATGGAGGCCAACCTCGTGCTCTCTGCCGTCGTGCGCTCGCTGCAGCCGGTCAGGGGCATGCGCAGTGCCGCCTGTTTGGCGTCCTCGCAGCCGTCCGTCGCCAGCAGCTCCAT
This sequence comes from Theristus sp. LFF4_11, assembly GCA_030248135.1. Lineage (NCBI taxonomy): Eukaryota > Metazoa > Nematoda > Chromadorea > Monhysterida > Xyalidae > Theristus > Theristus sp. LFF4_11. Next base: position 38,811 of record JASANC010001007.1, on the reverse strand, counting down.
GTCATGAGCACGCGTCGCTTTGCGAACACTGCTGCCGTTTGTCGTCGTTTGCCGGTGTTCCGTTGATTCACAGTTTGCTAGTTGAATTGTGTGCATGCGCGTAATGTCGGTGCGCCAACTGGTTTGGGCCTTGGCCCTTGCGCAACAATCGCAAGTATTGGAGGTTTTATTCTGTGTTGTGATATATTTATTAGCTTACCTCAATAATCTCATAACGTGACATTTTTTTAATCCGAATTTATATCCCCAGACCTTCAGTGGGTCAAAAAAGCCCTGGTTCCGGTAAGCTGGGCAGAGGCAAAAATGAAACATTCTGGTAACAAAATTGGGGCAAAATTTTGGTGGTCTGGTAACAATAGTTTATCAGAGTGAAACTAGGCAAATTATCACCGCATTAGCATCAAACAAGATCACAAGATCAACATGAAGTGAGTTTTTATCGGTTTGGGTATGTCAGTTCTGCGCCCAAAAAACCTGGGGGTCTGGTCTGGTGCGGAACCAGGGCCCTGGCTCCAGGCAAAATTGTCCTGGTGCTGAGACCAGTGCTTGTGAAGCTCTGTATATCCCTGTGAACGCACTCGTGGTTTTCTTGTTTTTACGATTTACTTGTTGTTCAACTGCTTGCAATAAACACGACACAGTTTTGCTTCATAGTACCGATTCCATCGTTCAACATTAAAGCTTGTTAATTTTGTATTCATGCGTTTGGATATTTAATGTTGCTACGGTGTATTTGTTGCTGACGCTTATAGCATGCTGGTATGAACTGATTTGATGGGCAACGTATTGATTGATAGTAAAAAACCGCAAATCCAAAAAATGCTTGAATCTATTATTCTCTGCATCACGTCCTGTTTACTTGTATTTTCGTAGTTTTATTTTCGATGGCTTTACCTTGCACAAACGCAAACTGTGCAGGACATTTGTACTCTCGGTTCGTGGCTTTGAATCTTACTCGATAACCTTCGGTTCTTCTCAGTTGTTGAATTTTGGGTTTAGAAGGGTCTGTGATACATGTAGAAATTGGGAAACCATTATCAAGCAACTGGATTAAAATTCAACCAATATTGAATTACAGATTATGAATGTTGTGATTGAATTACAAATTGTGAATGTTGTGAATAACAATAAAATTGATTTATGTTCGAAAGAAACTGAAAGGTGTCAAACTTTTTGCTAATTTTATTATTCTTCAGCTGATAAAATTCGCCAAAACAGCACAACAAACAATGACCAGACTGGATGCAACAATACAGTACAACATTTCATCTATGTCAAATTTCGAAAACTAAAAACCATGTCCATGTGTGGGAGAGTGGTTGGATTGTGTCAGTGACAAAATTTATGGTTGTATACAGGATTGTTGTTCAGTTATTCATTCTACAACAAAATTTGATTTTGTAAGTTTGTAAAGCAATGCATAATGGGAAGAAAATTTGCAATTCACAGAATTGATAGTAACGAAGATCCATGAATTTTGTTACCTTTGTTTTCCGTTTTAATAAATGATGCAAAACATCCGACTATTTCTGAAACTTGTGGTCAGCAAAAACAATCAAAATAACACAGCACATTTTGTGAACATCAAGCGGTGCTAAAAGCACAGTCAACAAATTATTTAACAATGCAGTGCACATGAAACGGCAGACACCCGACCCGACACATTCGAGGCTTCTCGATATTCGGCATGACCAAATTGCACAAAAGCTGAATGGTCGATTATTTTTATCACATGATCATTTTCTGCCCACCTTGTTAGCTTTCACGCTGCTCACTTGCATAATAATTGTCGGCTCACCAACCGGTCAGCTTTTTTTAGCCGCATCCTTAACTCAATCTCTATGAGTGTAGTGGAACAAAAAAACTAGATCAAGGACTCGGTTTGCGAATGGCGTCTATGACGATTGCTTGATGCGTTTCCTCGGTGGGCCGAACATGATGACGGGCGGCGTCTGCTGTGTTGCGAGCGCCCTGAACGCCTCCGCGAGCAGATGCGGGTGCTCCTTGACGAGCAGCTTCCAGCCGTGCGTGTCCATGACCTCGTTGGCGTGCAGGTTGATGAAGTCGACTGCTTGCGCCTTCAGCTGTTCGGCCGAGTGCAGGTCAGCCAGGATGAGCGTGTCGCACGCGTTGTCGGCCGTCAACGACTGACACAGCGACTGCTCGCACATCACCTTCAGTCGCTCCAACTGGTACTTGTCTGCCGCAGCCAGCAGATCGTCGGCCATGCGCTCGAGGTTGCACGCGGTGCCCGTGTACATGTAACGCAGCATCTCCTGCACACACGTTTCTGTGCTCAGTCAATTGAGCGGCTGAGCATCGTGTCAGGTGGAAACACACACGCATCTGGCTACAGCTGGGCATGCTGTGCAGTGCTGGCAGTGAACGCCGTGAATGCGAGCACCGAACAATCAACAACTACGAACGACTACACAAACTCAGCGAACGCACGTGCATCACGTCCGGGTCGACGTCGTCGATGGTGACCCTGTGCTCGCGTGACTCCTGCATTTCGTGCTCGAACATCGCCTGGAAGACGGGCGAGCGCGCCGCCAGAATGGCCTTGTGCGCACGGAAGTGCCTGCCGGAGACGACCAGGTTGCAGTCGGCGAACGCCTCGTGCTCGAACAGAACGCCCAGGTCCTCCGGCAACCGACAGTCGGGCACGCGCAAATGCGACAGATTCGACTGGCCCGTGATGTTGACGGTGTCCGCGACGACGCTCACCTCGCAGAAGATGCTCAGGCGGTCGTCAGGCAGCAGCCCGTTGCTCTCATCCAGCAGAAAGTCACGACGGATGAACTTCTTGAAGCCCCAGTCCTTGCCCTGCACGAAGCGATAGGCACGCTGCGACTCTGCAATCACACGCACCAAATAACACACAGCAATCAGCTGTTTGGCTGGCTGCATACGTCTAGCCCAAGACGAACAAATCCGGCGTTACGTCATAGCACAGTCATGAACGGGATGCGGACAACATCATCATTCATCAATAATCCCTAGGCTTACCCATCGCTTTCGTCTCCTCTCGTTTCGCGTTCAAAATGCTGAACTTGAATTTCGCCCTGACTTCGTTCTTGTTGCAAGTGACCAGCAGCAAATACAACGACAGATAGTCCTTGCTCTCCTCATCGAGACCCTTTGGATTGATCCGAAGGCACCATTTCAGTTTGTCGTTTGCGCCGGCCGAAAACGAGCTGCTCTTCAGCACTTCGCCCATTTCCTCGCGGCAGAATGAGAAATTGTTGATGGTCCACATGTAGCTGAACTTGATCACCTTGACCTGCGTGTAGCACCAGTTTTCTGCGACCGGCGCTTGACTGTCCGACGAGGCGGCGGCGGCGGCGGCGGCAGCCATCATGGACGATGCAGACGGACTCGCGGCACGCAGCTGCTGCAGCCCGCAGTTGGCGGCCGAGCCGACGATCGGAATGCCACCGCCGTTGTTCACGGGAGCGTTGTGCTGCTGCAGTGGCTCGTGTTGTTGCTGCTGGTGATGGTGCACATTGGCGACATGATGATTTTGTTGTTGTTGCTGTTGTTGTGCGACCGCAACCACACCGGGGTTGGCAGCTGAAGTGAGTGTGATCAAGAATGTTGGCGATGAATAAATACAGCAATACTAAGATAGTAGCTGCATGTCGTTCTGTCTGTCCCCAATTTTTTGTCCGTCCACATTTCACATGTTGCTATTTAAGTTGATCAGATTTAGTCATGATTCAATCAATTATTTTTTATGGTTTAAAATTCTTCTGACAAATACTGACGTATAAAATTCTTCTTATTTCCATTTTCAATTTCATATGCATACCGACAAAAAAGGAATTTTTCATTAAAAGCGACGATTGGCTGACTAAAGAACATTGATTTTTGATATTTAGAACGGGAATCGCAGTTGATTGTCGCTGGTCAAATAAGATTGCTTTTTGATAATTTGAACGGGAATGCACTTGATCGCAACAAGACTGGACCAAATGAAAGTTGGTAAACATTGTTTTTAAAGCAAATACTAAACGATTATTGTTACTGAAATCTACAACAACGGTTTGAAGCAACTCAAAATCAAAATCAAAAATACACTTTGTTTATCCGGGCCGCAGGCACGGGTCAACTGCTAATATGATATACAGGGTGAACAACAAAAGGTTTCAACTTCAAAATGCTCTAACTGGCTTGTGCTGAGATGTTTCGAGTTAAAAACGTGAGTAACCAAAAAAAATTTACATCAGAAAAAAACTTCCTAAAGTGTTCCACTTCCAACAGTGTTCAAAATTTTAAGCCATAAGGTCGCAGCACAAGCCAATGAGAGCATTTTGGAGTTTGAACCTTTTTTGGGTCACCCTGTAGAAATAGACTGTTGGTTGGACAGGACGGGATCTTCAGCTTGACTGGTTTCTATTTGCAGTGTTCGTTCGCTACGGCTACCTGCTGCGGCAATGTGCTGTGCGTTGTTGCCGATGCCGCTCGCCCCTGCTCCACCGTGGTGAGCTGCACCAGGCTGCTGCAATCCACAGAAATCACGATTGATAAAATTGCATGGGAACAAACAACAAAACCGAACACCAATAAAGTCCATAATTCTTAAACTCAGCTGGTTTTGAATACTATCTTAAATTAGTTCAGTTTGTCAAGAAGTTTCGCGAATATCTTGACAAATTCAAAGTTTATTTTCATAACTACTCTTACGACAGCACCATTACCACAGCACGACTGTCTTGTCCAACCTGCACGATGTTCGGGTGCTGTGGCGGTGGGGGCACGCCGACGCCCGGCTGTGCTGCAGCCACCGCGATCTGCCCGATCACCCCGTTGGCTGCCTGTTGCTGTACCACCGCAGCGGTCACTGCATTCGCTCCGTTGCCGCCACTGTTGTTGCCCGATGATGCGTTGTTGTGATTCTGCTGACTGTTTGACGCACCTTGTCCATTATTATTGTTGTTATTATTGCTTCCGGAGCTACTTGCATTGTTGGAACTGTTGCCCAAGTTCATTTGAGGCGGTCCGCCACCACCACCGCCGTTGGCGCTGTGCTCCATGTTCACTCTATAAGTTGTATTCTGCAGCAGACGAATCGCGGCGGGCGCCTGGCTGGGTGGCGGTGGTGTGGCGCTGCAGTTGCAAAGACAGAAGACAGTGGCGAGCAAAATCAACGCCAATCGGTGCTTCTGAAAATGGGGACCAATCAAACTGATGCATCAAATCATGCACGATTCGACATTCAATGACGAAATAAAAAGACGAGATGCCAATGCAAGGGCTGGTGAGTGGTGAACTCAGGTCCATGTGAGGGAGGGGTGGCGGCGGCGGGTGGGTGTGGGTGGGGTGTCAAGCAAATTTCGAGGGGGGGGGGGTGTGGATGGTCCAGTGTCAGGTTTTAGAGGGTGGTGTGTGTCGCGTGACCCCTCCCCACCCCGCCCGCCACGCGGAGGTCTCGGGTGTAGGGTTGTTAAACAAAAATCAATTTTTTTAAAGTGATTAAAAAACAAAAATGCCGATTTTTTTAATTCGAAAAATTTTCCTCTAATATGCTCTGAAAACCTCAATTATGGCACAATTTTTCAAAAGTTTAACAAAATTTTCTTTGATATTACCTCGTAAAACCGTCAGCAGTCCATTTTGGACCGTTTTACCGACTGATTTCAGGCTTCAACAACATCTGCGATGAAATTTTTAAGCGTCCCAAAGGTTGGCTTACCATTTCCGTCCGATGCAGATAAGCTGACGATTCGCCTCGCAATCTAAATTTGAGCGTCCGAGCTGCTCCGTTTGCAAGCGTTACGTTGTCTGGTCTGGTTGCTGTTTCGTGTTCTGTCGTGCGACATCATCAGAATTGATCGAATTTCAAACCGGTCTGTGTATTTTCACTTGGGCTGGGGACAATTAGTGACGTTATGGGGGTCAAAACACAAGAAGAGGTGTGGTAACGGTCTGGAAAAGGGGTAAATGAGGGTCACCCAAACAAAATCTGGAAAGTTCCGCCATACGGGAGTCATACGGGAGGCGATTGCACATCAAATGTGGTTCTTCGAACTCCCTGGTTGATTTAGCACAACTTTGATTTTTGAAATTTTTTTTTAATTGAAAAAAAACAAAAATGACGATTTTTGTTTTTTTTACAACCCTACTCGGGTGCTCTGGGGTGCACCCCCCCCCCACCCCACCCCCCATGTCTTCGGCATAGTTGTTCCAGAGCCGAGGGGTTGGGGGGGGGCCGATATAGATAGCTGGAGCAAATTTTCCAGATAGATAGATAGCTGGAAAATTTTGGGGGGGCCGCGGGGGGGGGGCATGTGACTTTGGGGGGGGGCCGGTCAAAATTTTGAAATTTGATAGACAGATAGCTAAAACGCTAAAAAGGCTGTAGGTCGATCCGGTACCGGTCGATCCGGTACGGTCGATCCGGTGCCGGTCGATCCGGTACCGGTCGATCCGGTACCTGGCAATTTTCTAGGGCGGTCGATCCGGTACCAGGTCGATCCGGTACTCGGTCGATCCGGTACCAATTGAAATTTTCAGCTGTTTTACGGGTTTTTAGCGTTCAATTCGTTATGTTTTCGATTTTTCTTTGGTTGATTGTTGATACGATTGTTGATGATACGATATGAGACGACGACGACTTGCGACACTTGGTTGGTTTTGGGAATCGTAATCTGATTCTGAAAAAAGCAAAACAAGTGTACCATATGTTTTTTTCATTTTCTGAACTATTTTCCAGAAGAATAAAGCTCCAAGACAGTGAAAATTTGCAAAATTATCAGCTCAGCAAGAAAAGGAGAACAAAATAAAAATATGAAAACTGATTCGGTTCTCTTTCGGAGTTGAGGAAAAATGTCTGTTGTTTTTATTTTCATATTTCCCGCGAAAAAACCTGCGGTAAAATGTTTCAGACATCAGATAAAATGAGAGAAACGAAGAAAAATGGAAAACAAATCAGAAACAAATTGAATTGAATGCTAAAACAGTTGAAAATTTCAATTGGTACCGGATCGACCTGGTACCGGATCGACCTGGTACCGGATCGACCGCCCTAGAAAATTGCCAGGTACCGGATCGACCGGTTGGCCTGCTTTATTAAAAACCGCTCCAGTGAAACCGCGCTCTACTTTCTTGGAAGCAGACAAATGCAAATCAGTTGAAAGACAAAAAGTGAACAAAGCGAAGAGGTTTCGTTTGTGTTCTGCTTTGTAGTTTATGTTGTCTGTCATTCGGATCTTTTGTTTTGCGTCGTTCAGTTTCAAATTGACTTATCAAAAAAACGAGTCGAAAGTTCGAAATAGTGACTGACGGAACGACGTCGATGCGGTGACTACCACACCACGCCAACGGCTACGGCAACGGCAGTAGCAAATGGACGAGGGACAACGACGATGATCTGATCCATTGTGTCAAGGAATGAACTGACGTCGTTACACTGTGTGCCTTCAAACCCTCATATTAAGATTTAACCTATCTGGGATACTGACTCTGACTGATAAAAATGAAATTTACTGTTAATTAGAAATGTCGACTACAGTGACGTTGTGGTCGTGTATGGATCCTGCCAGTTTGACGCTCATTTTCTCAATCATAAAAAGGTCGACGTCAATTGAGCGAGCAACAGAGCATCATCAAATCCCAGCCAGGTGAGTGATGGAGTGTTGGAGTGGAGTTGAAATCAAATTCTTTTGTGTCACACGCACGGGGAAGCCCGTATAAAGAAGAGTTTGAATTGTTGTTGCCTCTTGTCACATTATGCGATCATAGTTGTTCTTGGGGAAAATGTTCGAATCATCTCTATCTGTCTATCTAATTTCGAAATTTTGATCGCCCCCCCCAAAGTCACATGCCCCCCCCGCGGCCCGCCAAAATTTTCCAGCCATCTGTCTATCTAGAAAATTTGCTCCAGCTATCTATATCGCCCCCCCCCCAACCCCAACCCCTCGGCTCTGGAACAACTATGCATGCGATGGCTCAGAGGTGAGGCAAAAAAAACCCTGAGAAATTGAATTAAAATTAAAGTGCAAGACAAATTGAATTTCGCTTTCAAGCAAAATTTGCGAGCGCCTTCTTTTTTGATCACAAGTGTTTGTTCGTATCGTATCTGGCGTCGAACGTTGTGCTACCCTGCGTCATTTGGATGCCACTGCTAACGGCAATGCGTCGTTGTTGGTCAATGGTTGCCGCTTTGTGGTGCTCGGCAATTTCGACGACAGACTGCTAGACTGAACCATTGTAAAAAGCAACCGTGCTCCTCTATTATTACTAGATTTCTTGAATCTAAATGGGTGCAATTTGCATTTTTGGTCATTTGCGACTTGCATTCAATTTTTGGCAAAAATGCAAGTTGCATCCTAGAATTTTTAGTCAGAAATTATAAAATGTCTTCATCAAAAACTATTTTTTGCGGCGCAACTTTCAAATTATCAGACGCTCGTGACATCGGAGGCAAAATCAAGAGACGAGGAGCCAGAAAAGCGTCGCTGCCGCATCTGCGTCGTCGTCGTAGCCAATGAACTGGAACGGCTTTCGAACGCTTCTGACGGACAATCGCGATTCAATAGTGCTAAGAACATCGTTCGACTCAATGGTGCTGTGCGCGCTCAACTTTGATGCGATCGTTGATGGTCGGTTGGTTTTTCAATTGTATTTTTTTGATTGGTTAGGATGACAATGGACCTACACGTGCATTCTGAAATTTATAGTGTGACGTTTTTTTGTTCTAGTTTTGGAAGAAAGCAAAACGACAGAATGAAATGGACTGCGACCACGCTCTACTTGCAGAGATATAGTAAACCTTTTTTCATTTTGTTCTACCCCATCTTGACAATGCGTTTTTATTCATTTTGTGCCTTGTGTATCAGTTTTCTCCTCTGACCTAGTCCGCTATTTCCTGTTTCCCAAATTTAAGTGTGGACCCACAGCCATTTGTCTTCGTTTTCAAAGTCAAAATGAGCAGATGTGATTGTGAAACCGCGTTTTATCATATTAATAAAATATAAAATTTGACGAACTGTGGTTCGTTTCTTTTCCTGGCACTCGTGTTGTCGTAACTCGTAACACATTAAAGACTGATTACCAATGTTCATGGTTCATGAAATAGACAAACAGGTTTGAGAGATTGAGACCGCATTGTCGATCGATCGACCGCATGCCGCTAAAAAGCTATAAAAACAGCAAAATAATGCTAAAAATACACTAAAAATCACGTATAAACGCGTATTTTACCTAAAATTAGCAAAATTTTCAAGAATTACGAGCAAAAATGGTCAATTTTGGTCAAAAATTGACTCATTTTATGTCTTCGAACACAAAAATTTTCAGATAGATAGCTGGCTGAGAATTTTTTTAGATAGATAATAGCTGAGCCGAAAAAACCTGTCTGATAGAGATAGATTCGAAAATTTTTTGGGGGGGGGCCGCCCCCCCCCCCAGCCCCCCCCCTAGAACAACTATGGTCTTCGGTACTGGGAAGTAGGGTTGTTAAAAAAAACAAAAATCGTCATTTTTGTTTTGTTTTTTATAAGAAAAAAAAATTCAAAAATCAAAGTTGTGCTAAATCAATCAGGGAGTTCGAAGAACCACATATGATATGCAAGCGCCTCCGGAATGACTCCCGTATGGCGGAACTTTTGAGATTTTGTTTTGGTGACCTCAATTGCCCCTTTTCCAAACCGTTACCCTCTTCTAGTGTTTTGACCCCCAAAACGTCACTAATTGTCCCCAGCGCAAGTGAAAATACACATACCGGCTTGAAATTCGATCAAATCTGATGATGTGTCGCGACGGCAGGACACGAAACGGCAACAGACTCAGACAACGTAACCAGTACCGTGGGCCCAAAAAAATTTCGAAGGGGGGGTGTCCGGTATGGTGCCGTTGGGGGTTGGTGCGACCAAAAAGTGAGGGGGGTCCAAACTATGGTAACGTGGGACCCCCCCTATGGGGGTCCCCTCTAGGGTTGTTAAAAAAAACAAAAATCGTCATTTTTGTTGTTTTTTTTTTTTTAATTTTTTTTTTTTAAATTTCAAAAATCAAAGTTGTGCTAAATCAATCAGGGAGTCCGAAGAACCACATATGATATGCAAGCGCCTCCCGAATGACTCCCATATGACGGAACTTTGCAGATTTTGTTTTGGTGACCTCAATTACCCCTTTTCCAAACCGTCACCATGCCTCTTCTTGTGTTTTGACCTCCAAAAGGTCACTAATTGTCCCCAGCTGAACTAATGCTAAAGTGAAGACAAACATACCGCCTTGAAATTCGATCAATTCTTCTGATGGTGTTGCGACGACACGACACGAAGCAGCAAGCAACCAGACAACGTAGCGCTTGCAAACGGTGCAGCGAGCACAATCGGACGCTCTGCGAGGCGAATCGTCACCTTATCTGCATCGGAAATGGTAGGCCAAGCTTTGGGACGCTCAAAAACTTCATCGCAGATGTTGTCGTAGCCTAAAATCAGTCGGTAAAACGGCCCAAAATCGACTGCTAAAGGTTTTACGAGGTATAATCAAAGAAAATTTTTGTTGAACTTTCGAAAAATTTTGCCAAAATTGAGGTTTTCAGAGCATATTTGAGGAAAATTTTCCGAATTTTTAAAAAAAAAAAATCGGCATTTTTGTTTTTTTTTAATCACTTTTTTTTTAAAAAAAAAAATTTTCATTTTTGTTTAACAACCCTAGTCCCCTCCCATGGGGGTGCATTTTTTCAAAATTTTCTGTGGGGGCCCCACCCCCCCCCCCATGATATTTTTTCGCTTAAATTTTGAAGGAAAAACGCTAAATTATGCTGCAAAATCTTTGAAATTACAATGAAGATGGTCAAGTTATCATATATTCAGCTAAATATTATGGACTTTATAGACAAAAAATCATGATTTTCGAAAAAAAATTTAGGGCGTGCAGAAAATTTTGGGGGGTCTCCGCCAGCCAAAATTTCATGGGGGTGTGGGGTGGGGGGGGGGTGTCGTGTCGGCCAAATTTTCGAGAGGGGGGGTCCGATGGCGATGGGGGGGGGGTTTGGAACAAGTTGATTTGTATACATACTGAAAAGTGATTTTTTTGATTTCTGATCAGTGGTTGCTTGCAATGAGTCGTTGTAGGTTCCTAATCCTAAACCTAATCCTAATCCTAAGCCAAGCCTTTTTTATAAGGTGAAAATGATCAATTTAGTTTTTGCATTTTTTTCTTTCCTGTGTTAAAGGGCAGGGGCCACCGCTACTGCACATGCACCTGTTTTAATAATGATGCATTACGGAACAAGTTCTTGTTGGGGCCGGAGCGTGTGCACGCGCGCTAGTGAATCATGATTCATGAGCATGAGCATGCCGATGCCCGTGCGCGTGCGCTTTGGTAATGAAACTTTAGGAAAACCGAAACTTCGAACCCTAATCAACCATAGTTGTTCCAGAGCCGAGGGGTTGGGGGGGGCCGATATAGATAGCTGGAGCAAATTTTCTAGATAGATAGATAGCTGGAAAATTTTGGGGGGGCCGCGGGGGGGGGGGCATGTGACTTTGGGGGGGGGGGCGGTCAAAATTTTGAAATTTGATAGATAGATAGCTAAAACGCTAAAAAGCTATAAAAACAGCAAAATAATGCTAAAAATACACTAAAAATCAAGTATAAACGCGTATTTTACCTAAAATTAGCGAAATTTTCAAGAATTAAGAGCAAAAACGGTCAATTTTTGTCAAAAATTGACTCATTTTATGTCTTCGAAGACAAAAATTTTCAGATAGATAGCTGGCTGAGAATTTTTTTTGGATAGATAATAGCTGAGCCGAAAAAAACTGTCTGATAGAGATAGATTCGAAAATTTTTTGGGCGGGGGGGGCCGGCCCCCCCCTAGAACAACTATGTAATCAACTTCTTCCGGCATTTTGAAAAAAAATTAATAAAAAAATTACTTTTTTAATTTAAAAAAATAGGATTTTCATTTTTTTCAAACCCTAAATGAGTCACAGTCATTGTAAGTTTGTAATCCTAAGCCAAGCCTTCTTCATTTAGTGAAAATGATACAGTTAGAATTTGAATTTTTTCTTAGAATTGGAGCAGAACTGCAGATGCAGCTTTTTTTAATTTGAGCATATCGCATAGGGTTGTTAAAAAAAACAAAAATCGTCATTTTTGTTTTTTTTAAGAAATTTTTTTTTAAATTTCTTTAAAAATTTTAAAAATCATATGTATCATATGCATACATATGATATGCAAGCGCCTCCGGAATGACTCCCGTGTGGTGGAACTTTGGAGATTTTGTTTTGGTGACCTCAATTACCCCTTTTCCAAACCGTTACCATGCCTCTTCTAGTGTTTTGACCCCCAAAACGTCACTTATTGTCCCCAGCCCAAGTGAAAATACACATACCGGCTTGAAATTCGATCAAATCTGATGATGTGTCGCGACGGCAGGACACGAAACGGCAACCAGACAACGTAACGATTGCAAACGGAGCAGCTTGGACGCTCAAATTTAGATTGCGAGGCGAATCGTCAGCTTATCTGCATCGGAAATGGTAAGCCAACCTTTGGGACGCTCAAAAACTTCATCGCAGATGTTGTATAAGCCTGAAATCAGTCGGTAAAACGGTCCAAAATCGACTGCTAAAGGTTTTACGAGGTAATATCAAAGAAAATTTTTGTTGAACTTTCGAAAAATTGTGCCAAAATTGAGGTTTTCAGAGCATATTAGAGGAAAAATTTTCGAATTTTTTTTTTAAATCGGCATTTTTGTTTTTTTTTAATCACTTTTTTTAAATTTTGATTTTTGTTTAACAACCCTAATATCGCACGATTTGATTTGATTTCACTTTTACAACTAACAAACGAAACGCAACGAAAGCATACTAATAATGTTTCACGGTATCACGGTTGAAACAACTGGTGCAAGACATTTACGCTGCAAGACATTTACCTAGAAACGAATCCTAATCTTAATCATGACTAAACCTAATCCTAATCCTAAGTTCAACCCTAATCCTAAGCCAGCCTGGCCTTTTTTGGAAATGTGGCGCATATGCAAATAAGTGCACGTGTCCACCCAAGAAAAAGAAATCCATTCCATAATCCTAATCCTGTTTAAACATGTAACATTAGGTCACGGTTGTGCGTGGTCGTGGTGACGACCAGCAGACACAAGACACACAAACCATCAGAAACATAAACAGCCATTGCAAAAAGCAGTCAGCCCTGCTGTACATGGCGTGGCAGGCAAACCCACTGCTAGCTTGTTTTTGTTGATATGCATTTTTGCGGTTTTCCCATGTTTTTACATGAAAAGCTAACCGCTTTTGAGCAGTCCAATTCTCTTCCCAACTGGTACGAACGAACCAAAATCTCTGGTTAAACACAACATTTAAATACCGCAATTGATGAGCACATTAAAGTAATATGGACGAATCATGCTTTTCTTTTGAACCACTGGCATTTCTTCAGTGAAAAAATTAGGTATTGCACGCTGGTGCTCCAAATGTGGTGAGCACGCCTCGAGCTTGAAGGTCACTGTTTCATTGTTTTTCTTCAGTTTCTCTCTAACATCAAACTTTAGCTCAGTGTCCAATAAGAGACATAAGAAGAAGCTGGTGACAAAATAATCTAAGCCCAGCCAACAACAAAAAATCATTAACATTTCCAGGTTAATTGCATTGCAATCGGTATTTTTCAATTTGTGAAACAAAACTTTTAAGTTATCAAACATACATAACCTACTAGGATAGTAAAAAATACTCAGTTGTGGAAAGATGGGAAAAGCAGCAAAGTACTCCAAAGGGCATCAGCAACAGCAGCAGCTTCCTTGATAATTTGAACATTACAAAAAGCGCACAAATAAATTATCAATGCAAAATGTGTGAACGAACAAAAATGCTAAACAAAAAATGCAATGCTGAAATGCAAGAAGCTTGTGATGTTATGAGAAGAAAGCAGACACGCGTATCGTTTGTTCGTTCGTGTTGTATGTATCGTTATCGCAGCTCTTTCGCTTGCTGATTGTGTTGTGTTTTCTATTTGCCCTTTGAAAAACTCAGAAGGACGCGGCAGATGTATTTTTACATTTATTTTTGCGCTGGACGGCCATTTTTTTCGATGAGGTGATGAAACCATTGCAGTGTGGATATGCTGGAATAAATACGTTACATACAACCGTCACACATAAAAACTGTGCGTGTCGCGAAAAAAATAACAACATTGGACACCATGACCGTGAAATGTAACCACAAATGTTTATCAATTGATAATAAGCTATTTTTCATGTGAAATGTATAAAAAGCTGTAATTCAATATATGCTGATTATTGAGGTTGCGTTCTGCGCCTCCAGCCATCAAACGATGCTAATGCTTTTCATCTCGGTTTTCAAAAAACAATATATATCTAAAGCAATTCGCCACATTCAACCAACTTTGAAGCGACGAGAATACATGTATTTTGGAAAGAATAAAATGAATCACGAGACGCACACGAATTGTCATAAGAATAATGAAACACGGGAGTATGTATACTAGGACTACAAACGATGAAGAAGTTGACAACAAGAAAAGAATAAAAGAGGACTGGTGCTGCTGAACGAACTTGGACAGCAGAGAAACATTGCAGTCACCCAGACGTCATGGGTCGATTGTTGCAGTACTGAATGTACTGAATGTAAATGTTTCGTGTTTCGTCGATTTTACACAAGTTTTCGGCAGCAATGTACTTCGCAGTGCGAAATAAATCAATTGTTGATGGTGACTAATGTCCGAGTTAAGAAAACAAAAAAAGTTAAAATCTGCAAATATTCAGTGTTCGGTTTCTCATGGAGCCAGAGCCACGCAAATACATATCAAACCGATATCTTTTTTTACTTTCAGACTCTGGCTGGACTTAGAACCACATGCAGAAAAACGAATTCTTACAGCACGAAACAGCACCTACAAGTGTCGCTACCGCCACCACAATCGTTGGGGTGTTGTACTTTGAAAAAAGTGTAGTTCAGATGTTGGCAACAAAACAAGAGAAGTCTGTGTTGCGCCGCGATACACGGTGACGCACTTTGCAAACACACGTATCCACTGTCGATGCTGATCAAAATATGTACATATGCGCTATGCGTGCACTCTTAGTTGTAGATTTACATATTGAAAACAACACAGAAACTCAGAGGTCAACACGCAGATCGATATTGACAAAAACGAGAAGTAAAATGAGAGACACGCATTCGGCCAAGGTTGATTTTCAACATGCGCAGGGGCAACGGAACTTGAAATAGATGTGTGCCGGGTGACAATGTGAGATATTTGAAACTACAACATGATAAATAACACGCAACAAACACGCGCATTAATGTCACCAAGAGACAAGCTCTCAGTTTTCATAATCTGTGATCATGAATGACAATAAAACAACGTTTTTGATACAAAATAAATGTTTTCGGAAATAAAAAGACTGCTTTATGCTGATGTCACACGAGTAAAAACTGTGGTCAAGTTACTTTTAGAGGTTACTTTTACATTTCTCACTCTAAATGTTTACACCTCAGGCTCGCGAAGAGAACTTGGGTGGATTTTGTCCTTCAACGCCGGTGGCATGAGAATATGACAATGACACTACTCATGGTCAGAACGTGTGATGTCTTACATTAATGCCATATATCTGTACGCATGCCAAATGCCACGTCCGCAAATCCGCGATTTCTATGAACGGATGAAACAACGTCAAAAAGAGAAAGTGAATTGTTTGGGGAATTTACAATCAAAACACCAACTTTTTGGACAAAAAACATAAGTCGCTTGTTTGAACTTATTTGTTTGAAACATTTTCAAACTACAATTTGCAAGCGATTGAACAAAGAGAGTCTGAGTGTGTTTGATTAGGTTCTGCTGCAAACAGATTTTTGGGCGTTTCAGATTTTTTGAAATTCGTAAACAAATGAATTCACCAAACATACCGTATTCTAAAATCAAATAACATTCCAACTGTTTTTTCTTGGAAACGAGCTTTTTAAAGCGACAGTGACAGAACTTGGAAATCTAAACGCACAAAGATTCAAAAACTTAAAAATGTGCGAAAAATTCAACAACACCAATTTCAACAAATAGATAAATTTCCACCTGCACAATGTGAAGGTATGATTGTAAGGCGACGTGAAAGTGACCAATGGTGCGCTGATTTGTCGGGTGACTGTCAATCACACGCGTGTGTGCTGTCAACCAGAATCAACTATTTTTACTGCAGCGCGGTTGCTGGATGCAAAACGCACCAGACGAACTGCAGAAATGATGTGTGTGGTGTCACGTCACGACGCTGCAATCCTTTTTACCACTGTGTATCTATGTTTCGAATGGAAGTTTACTGGTGCAAATTAAAGAGACTTGGGTCTCACAAATCAATAGGATGAAAAAATAAAGAGTGACTGTCATTCATTTTAAGAATGTGAATTTAAGTTACTGAATTGTGGTTGGGAAAAAACTCGATGATCTTGACTTATACAGAGCACACATCTACTGAACATTTTACTGAACTTTAAGAGCCAGTAGCGTATATGCATTTTATTTTAGTTTCAAACTTGGGATTGTTGGCCTCCGCCATGCCACACACAAATGTGACCCCTAACACAAATATGAACAGCATGAACAGCATCAACAGACGCTTGTGAGTGAATGCAACTGCTCGCCCCGATGGACGTTTGTGCCCGTGACCGTTTGGACACAACGGTCAATGAGCCTGCCTCAACCCACGCTGTGTTTCGGAAGCAATAACTATAAAATTTGCAGCTTATTTCTCGAAATGTCATCATAACAACACAAAAATGTTGCTTTTGAATTATGTGCAAAAGGGCAGGTGAATTTTTACTCTGAGTATTCGAAGTTATTGAATGAGACCTTTTATCTGTTCCGAAAATATCTGCAAAAAATTGCAATTTTGTACGTACCACAGACGAAAAACTAGGCGGCATATTAACTAGGCAAAAACTAGGTACAACCATATTCATGTCACCACCACATTCATGTCATGGAAACTTATTATTATGAAGAATAAACTCATTAGACCGTGAAAAAACAAAAATATCATTTTATACTGTTTGGCGGATAAACACAGGCGGCATGGCGCAGCCCTTTCAAAATCATGTCAAACCTTTTTAAAATGTGGATCATTTTGGTGTGATCTCATTTGATTCCCATTACAGGGTTTAGACGTGCGGATACAAACATCACACACGTGGAAATTTTATGATTGTAGTTTTGAACATAGTGTAAAAGTTCAATTTGTAGTTTATAGTGTAGATTTTATTGGGCCAGGGCAGTGTGCCAACGACCTGAGACACGTAAACATGTGCAACACAATTCACGCGGTGTTTAAAATCTCGAAAACGTTTATGTTTCTATTATAAAAAATATGTCATGGAATCTTTAGTTCGATTCAAAAACGACATTATGTTTTAATCTTTAGAAATGACATCTTTTCACAAGCTCACACAATTTTAGTGTTGAAAAGTCGATTGCCATTATTCGAAACAACCAGCGTTTTTACGAAGCAAGATTTTTTGACAGATGCAAGGTTGGGTTATGATTATACCGTGTAATTTAGGGTTTGGGCTGCAAACGACCAAAAGTGAGACATGAGGGTTTGATACAACGGTGTGTGTAAAGGCGCGTTCGTACGTGTACGCCTGACTGACGCTGAAAACAACTTTGGTGGCGAAAAGTTCTATCATAAAGCTGGAAATTTTCTTTCCTTGGGATTGTTGATCGGTCAGAAAAAAACTTGTCGGTGTCTGACGCGAGAGCGAGCGGTGTGCACACACAGACATGAGAATGGCACGTTTTCATGACCCCCTGATATTATTTCTGGTTCGCCGGCGGCAGCGTTTCAGCCAGTCGTCGGCGCATGTCATTTCTCTTCGGTGCTGCTGGCTTGTTTTCTGTGGCAGACACGCTTGCACGCCAGTCAATCTTGTGAATTATTCACGCAATTATATCCGTTTCATCCATCTGCTCGCACACACACCCAACTGCAGATGACGCTCGCAGCGCGCGGCTGTGCACACGAGTGCCCTGTGCCCGTGCAGTTTTTATGGCTGGCTTTTGCGATCTTTCAGTCTTTGCTCCAAAAAATGTTTCAACAAAGTTTCTTTTGTTATATTTTGATAATTTGCTATGAAACTTCAAGTTGTTCAAAAAATCATACTGTAGTTCAAACTGATTGGTACATGACCGAAAATGGTGCTGCACCTGGAGCTCACTTTTTGATGTTTAGCAGTGTCAGAATAATGACACAGGACTGGAACATACACGCACGCTGCAACAAAACGTAAACTTTTATTTGTGCCTCCAAGCTGCATTCGATAAAAACACATTCATTCAGTTTCAAATACAGTGCTTATTGAAAATGATGATGATGCGTGCATGGTCAAACCCGTGCGTGCACATTCAGTTTACCAGTACGATTCTGGTAATAAAATGAAAATTCTGCTTCTGCTTGTGTGTTTGTTCACCTGCAGTGGGTTAGAGATGTATAAGTTAAACTTATGATATGTTCATTCATTAATATGATCTATTCATATCACTCAAAAAAACGGAACCAAAAAACCAAACAACATGAAATTGCATTTTTAGATCTGACTCAGTTTACTTGCTCAGTTTTCAAAGCAGCTCTGGAACAGCGGATTTATCAGCAAAGAGATTTGTGTCTTTTTTGAAAGTGCTTTGGCATTGAGTATTGGACATGGGTGCTGCTATCAACCCCTGCGATATGATTAGCAATAATCTGTTGCTGTAACCTACGCCGCATGTTACGTCGCGAATGTGATGCTTGATACATGCACCTCATGTGGCGTGCACCGTGTTACGATTATTTATTACTCGTTATCAGATGTAGCATGCTTGTTTGCACGTCAACGTTGGCGCCAACATGTTGTGCATGACACGTTCCTTCCGGTGGTAGACCCAGCCACTCTGATTTATTGCCAGAAACACGCATGGAAAACGCCAGAGAAAACATGCTCTCATGACTTCAAATCTGCATTTTTGCAAATTACTGCAAAAAGTAACGCTCAAATTCTGTCATTTACAAAATTGCCAAACCACTGGGGCAAAGTGAACGTTTTGTTCAAAGTTTTCAGAATTTCAGGTCACTTTTCCATAGGTTGGCCGAAAGTTTTCCATCACAGGTACTTTCTCAACACAACCAACGCAACGGCCATATCTGCTCAGCTTTTGAGAGGCTAATACGAGACAGATCAGCTTGTATTCAGCTAACATGTGTCATGTCATGCGTTATCAGTTTTCACGTTTTTTGTAGCCCCAGACTCGGCCCACTATTCATCAAAACATCAGTAGCTCGTTCTATTTGTGTTTTCTGTCAAATCAATATACTACAAGTGCGTTGTTTCGGTTTGCAGGCGTCAGACCGGAAGTTTGTAAATTTGCTTATCATGACACGCCATGTTGCATCAAAGTTGTAGCACTCGTTATGCCCCATCCGTAGCAAAATGCTTTGGGTTGTTTTCAACATTTTGGTTCACTTAGCTTAGAGTGCCACATGTTTGTCCTTCACAAAATTCTTACTGAGGTGTACCAACGTTTCAGCAAGTTCCGTCTCGATGATTAAAATAGGAACTTTTTATGGTGGTTTTTATTTGCTTCAGATCTAAAAAAATGTTAGCGAACTCGAACAGCGCTAATCAAAAAATCATCTTGAATATAATTCTTTACTGCAAGACGCACGGTCACGGTAATAAACGGCTGACACGCACGCATGCTGCGATAGCGACAGAACAACGATTTGTAATTTCATGCCATTGAACAAATCGCTAAAAACGCTCGTGCTATTTTGCTCTGAAAGCTGGCCTATAACAACATTTTTTTGGTTTCTCAAATCACATTGTTAGAATTTGCCGGCGTTTCTGATGGTGATCGAGCTGTTTGTGTACATTTTTCAATTGATCCTGATCTGCTGCTCAACAACAACACTTGCCGAATATCCAACGCAAAACAGCAATGTCTTTAAACGGCGCCAGTACAAAACGAACCGTGATAGCACGTGCTACAGGCAAGTGAATATACCTGTAAACCACGCAACCAGTACATGTACATGCAGACGGTCTGCAATAAGCCACGAGTTATTTCTAATTTTTGAGTCGCAAGTTTGTCTAAAAAAGTAACTAACTGAAAAGTTATTTTTCGATTGACATGAAAAATTAAACATATGATATGCATGTATCAAACAAAAAACTTTCTCAAATGTGAACCACATCGATTGTGTTGTTTTTCAGTTGCATGGATCTGCAGGCACTGCACAACTGGGAGAAACTGCGTGGCGTCTACTACCGGCCAGTGAATTTCACATCGAAATGTCCGTTTATGCCGTGGCACCACCGCATTGGCACGAGCACTTGCATTGGCGTCTGTGTCACATTGGTGGAACCAAGATACTTAGCTGGTTGGTTGGTACACATCTGCAACTGCGTGTGAACAGAATAAAACAGAGTTGGATGAATGCCGATTGGTCGCACACAGTGGTGGTGTGCTGGCAAAAGTGCGTTGTATTGATGCCGAGCGGTTCGACGTTTGACCTGGAGATCACTTCGATGTGTTAGAACAAAGCGAGTTTTTGACCGTCACCAACATGAACAACCATAACGCAGGCTACAAAGTTGGTGAAACGTACATACGCGGCTGCTCCAGTCACATATTCCTCCAGGGCACACTTCCGCAGTGGGTGCTCTCTTCGAGTGCAACGGGCGCTAATGGTCGTTAGTTTTAACTTTATACAGAGAAAAACAGAAGTATTGAAATGTCGCTTAAGTGACCCGGCATAATTTAGGGAATTCTGATCACTTTACCAATTTTGAATTCCCGCGGAACGCTGAAACTGTTTACCTATGTATGCGCGTACTGAGTCTCGGAACCAAAATAAAAGATAGTAGATGGAAGCTTTTTAGGAGTTTCAAAAAATGACGTTTTCAGCGGAAACGGGCAGCGTCTGCCGGTCGGTGCGTGCGAGTTCGATGCCGATCCCAGGCAGCACGTACGGCGACAAGAACAAACACTGGCAGGTGTGCAGCTGTGCTGGTGACCGATGCAACTTTGAGCCGAGACAAATGCTGAACCGATCAACGAGTTCAAAACGCGCAATCACTCCGGCAACGCAGCATTTGCTCTTGCTGCTGATGCGAGTCAGTGCGCTTTCGTGGTTGTCCGTGGCCGTGTTGCTTTGCTGGTGCTGTCGGTGAATCAAACATCGGCTATGTAGTCAATTTCAATCTCTTATTCTTCGCATAATCTCTGCATAATTTTTTTCAATTAAATCATACATAATTTAATCACTTTTCACTCTGTTTATAGTTTATAGTCGGTAACCATACAGTTTGATCTCACGTGTTATACCCAGAATAAATGCAAAAAACTTTGAAAAGCAAAGCAAGCTATGGCGGTTCGTAGCAGAATGAAGCGATGACTGGGCATAGTGCATATGGCACATGAAACAACCAATAAATCTTGAAATTCCAGCCGAAAAAAAGGGCACCTTTTCAACTGAACTGAGCAACTTTGCGATAGCATATAGAGAAACGTAATGTGAATCGAAACCCAAAAAGCTCGCTAAAACAATAAACAAAATAAGTTCACAGAGAATCTAAGAATCATAGAAGCGATCAGATGAACAGCTGGATACAAAACGTGAATGGCCGCGAATACAGGTCAGTCAGTCAGTTTGCAAATGCTGCTGATGCATCGGGCTCACAGCGCACATGTCCCTGCGGTTGTCAATGACGTCGCTCATGAACTGCTCGAACACATGGAACGGTATCGCGTCATGCAGTGTCTCGAGCGAGCGCAGTGGCGGCCAAAAGCGACGGATTTCTAATTGTTTTAAACTGCGGTTGAAGAGGAAATGCAAAATTTATATTAGATCACTGAAATAAATAAAACTAAAAAATCTGACCCAGAACCAACAATTAAATTATTTTGAAATAAATGTCAGTGTCAAGCCTGGTCGGTTTGAGTGATTGTGAAATGAATAACTGAAAACGAGTTCTGATTGATTGTGAGCTGTTTTTGTTTCACAAGTTTCAACTTGTCAACGTTGACACGAACGCACGTTCACGAAGGTGTCTCAGCAACTGACCGGTGATTGAACGCACGCCTTTGGCCTCATCGCCCGTGGCGCCGTCAATGAACAGTCGCGGTTCGCTGCAGCTGCGCCCAATGACGGCTGTCTTCAAAATCGCAGGCGAACATCCAACGCCCGCTTGACCTGCACAACAACAACACACAAATCAGTCACACAACAACTTCAATTGTTTTCTTTTTTATTAGCTCGTCAAGAATTTAGCTCGTCAAGGTTTTTTATGATTGACGCGGAGGTGAAATTCACACGAAGTCGCAAATAAAGACAAACCATAATTGAACGAAGAAGAATGTATGACAAAACGACAACATACTCAGGTTACGGCTGAGTTTCTTCGACTTTGACTGTGCGAGCGCGTCTGCACTGCTGCGTGCCTGCGGTGGCCCCGCTGCACACCAGCTGGAGTCCTGATCCATCAAGGTCGTATTGATGAATTTGTCGACCACATCTACAATGCTGACATTTGATCTCGGTTGCGACAACGCCACAAATGGCAAGCAATGACGTGTGAACGCGGTGCAAAGTATGCAAATGGGCAAAACTCAAGGTCGCAGAAAAACTGAGCTTGAGAACGGTGTGCATACAAATGGTATGCCAAGCAAGATCTACAGAAACGTGAAATTTCAAAAAGACACTGCACTTGGTAGAGGACTTGATTGAATGTTTGTTCAGACTCTACTTCGTGAATAAACTGTGCCTTTTCTACGGACGACACAGATTGTCAATTGAAACCAAACGCACCATTCAACATGTTGACGGCATGATGTCGAAACTGATACGGCCAATGCTGACGTACTGCTGAAAAGCCCAAAGTCTGTGAAACGACCGCCGAGTGGCGCACTGTGGAGCATGTCTGAGCAGGAGCCAACCTTGTGCACTGTGCTCGTCAGCAGCAGCCGCGAGCGACGCCAGCTCCGTGGCGCTTTTTATGCGCTGGCCGAAGCTGGCCCTGAAGTCGCTGTGCAGTCCGATGGCAGAGGTTCGGCGGCCTCGGACGCTGCCGGTGGGCGGCTGCGAGCTCTGGCGCTCCAGCAACGAACGCTTGCGATCGGCGTCGCTCAGCGACGACTCGTTTGCGGACGACTGCTGCTGGTGCGACTTCTGTCGTTCAACGAAATCCTTGGATGGAGCGAAGCTGTGCTGACGGCTGTACAGCGACGGCTCTGCAACGTGTAGCAACTTCAAAACACCAAATTTACAGCACTCCAAAAAAACTTACACAACTTCTAGGATCTAGGCGACCAACCACTCTTTAAGTCAGGGCACCATCAAGAACTACGACCAAAAAAGTGTTGCTCAAAATTGGTTTCAGTGTTGTTTTGACTCACTCGAGTACTCCAACGTATCGCTGAGCGGCAGTAACGTCGGTTCATGCAGATCGTCCAGCAATTCAATCTCAACATCACTATCACTCTGATCGCTCAGGGCAAAATTCGAGGTTTTTGGTTGGCCTTCACTGACTGAACTGCTGGCAGGTCGAAGCAACGGTTTGCTGTAGCACGGAGAACGACTGCTGCAAATGAAAGCGCGTTTTGCATTGTTTGAACTTGACCAGATTGCCTTGAGTGTTCAGCAAATTGCAACCAAGACAAAGCTGTTTCGGTGGAAAGCTGTCTTACGTGGAGCTCATGCGATACAGCTTTTCGCGTTCCGTGTACAAGCACGGATAAAGACCGGGTGAGAAGTGAAGCGAGAGACGAAAGCGTTCTGGTGATTCCGGCGGTTTCGTGCGATCTTCGAACAGCATGATCACGGTCTGAACTGAGCAGTGGTGCTCTCAGAACGCTTTGTTGCATTTGATTTGATGATTGATTACATTGAACAAACAGACCTGCGTCATGTAGTTGTACTCTGAAACGGACGAAACAAAATCCATTGCACGTTTCCACTTGCCGTCGTCCAGCTGAAATTCGTTGGAAGTGCAAACATTTGCGCGACGTTGAACACAAGCTGCATGGTGCACGTACGCATTTGTGCAAGCCTGCGAACTGAATGATGTTCATGAGCGCGTGCAGATGCGATTCGCTCGTGAAATACAGTCGTGTGCGCACGTGTCGCTGCGGCGTGGCGATGCCGTGCGCTTCGCTGCAACAACGGACATTTTG
Source organism: Theristus sp. LFF4_11 (assembly GCA_030248135.1). NCBI lineage: Eukaryota > Metazoa > Nematoda > Chromadorea > Monhysterida > Xyalidae > Theristus > Theristus sp. LFF4_11. Next base: position 14,625 of record JASANC010001007.1, on the reverse strand, counting down.
AAAGGGACTGCATCTCACTGGCACTCACTGCGAATGCACGCCAACCTCGGGTCAAGGCGCACCGGCAGATATCGCTGGTCCTCTCTGCCGTCAACGACCATTCGCAGGTCTTCACGCATCTTGCGCAGCAGTGGCGTGAACACGCCTTGCGCTATCGCAACTTTGCAGTTCTTGCACACGCCGTACTCCTGCAGAACAGCAATGAGTTGGCTGAGCACTGGACGCCTGCTGATTAGGGCCGCGTTTCGTTCTGTGGACTCGCAGGTGCACCGTGCACGTACGGGCCGACACAGACTGAGGCTTGCACGCAAAACAACAAACAACGTTACGCCCGTGTGTCTCGCATTTGAACAAAAATTGAAATAAAAAAATTACTCTACCAATGGAACAAGCACATCGGCCATGCTTTTGACACAGTGGTAAAACCGTTCAAAGTGTTCTTCGTCAATCAGGGACAAGTCCGGATTGTGCTCCATGTCGTATTTCAGGTTGTCATACATATCCGGAATTTTGGAGATGTCATAGAGGACTGCGTCGCTCGGCGCAGTCTCCTCATCCACCGATGCACCCCGGTAGAAGTCGTTCAGTAGCTTTTGCCACCGTTGGCCGGCCAGCGTCCACGTTTCGTTTTGGTACAGGGTGCTTTCTAAAACGTGATTACGTCACAACAATCCATTCATGAACGGCAAAACTGTCAGTTTGATAGTTTTCTGCAGAAATACATTATGGAAGTAAACTCACTAATAAAGCTAAATCGAACATATAAAATTCTTACCGACGCTGATGCTGAGCTTCACACTGTCAGATCAGCACTGACCGGAAAACAAAACAACAAAATCGACAGCCACCAGACTGGAAGCCTTTCTTCTCATGAAGCATACGAGTGCGTACCAGGCTTCATTTCACTGTTTCTGTGCACCACGGCCACCAACTGGCGCAGGTATCGATGTATTTCCTCGCACATGCGACGTGGGTTGCCAATGAAGTCAAGAGTGTCGCCCAGTTGTCGATGACCAATCGGGTTCAACAGAGCAGCCGCGTTCGTTTGTGACAGATTGACATCCCGTTGCAGAGCGTGGTGGACAAACGAATGCACCTGGCGTCGTCAAACAAAACGTACAACGAAATGCGAAATGTGCCCGTGCATACATGGTGTTTACTGTACAGTGGCTGTGCAAACAAGACCAAAGTGCTGCTTGTGCCCCTCTGCGCACGCCACCTGTTGCTGGCATTGGCGTGCCTCACGGTCGTCGTCCAACAGGCCATCCGTGTTCGCAGACTTGACCATTTGCGCTAAAATCGGCGGCAATTCGCCGTCTAAAGCCAATAGACCCTGGAAATTCAGCAAAACTGAGCAATAGGCAATCAGTATATAAGTAGTACATGCAATCAGTATGACTCCAGTGACCCTTGCAAACGCAGCGGCAGTCATTTGTACACGACCCTCATCACTGGCGTAGATCTTCAGGTCGTGCCTGAATGTGCTGTGCAACCGAAGAAAACCAAGTCCAATGGCATCATCAACGTCTGTAGACAAGAAAACTTTGAGCAACGTGCTGCTTTTATATTCTGCTTGTAACGCGCAATCTGAACCACTCGTCACCGGTCACCTCCAGACTCGTTCTGTTGTGCATCAGTAATGGCAGGGTACAGTGTGCGAAAGAGCCTTCCGAGTGCCTCAGCCTGCATCACGCCTGCCTTCGTCAGTTCGCCACCCCATTTCACAATCAACAGCAACTTGGTGCAACTTTCTTCATTTACGTCGCTTGCCTTTCGATTAGTGAACGTGCTCTTTAGCTGCACTTTGCGGTTGATGCCAGAAAAATGGCCTTTCCTATAATTCAGCGAGTTACTCGCGAATCTAGTGTATGTTCCCTTGAATTTCTTTTTAAAAAAAAACTAAGAAATCAATTACGTTTCGAGCACAATTCTGACGTCGTCCCAAAGTCTTGCCTGTCGCTCAGCGTGCCTCAGCAAAGCCTCCTGGCGATAACAGTCTTGGTTGAAATTTTTGGCTTCAGCTATCTGAAAATGTTCACGAACATACAGTAGTCACTGACAAATAGCATCTGATAAAACCCCTTTTTCGTGACTCAACTCACCTGACTTTGCAGAGCTTCCTTGCGCGCGTTACAGTCCAATAAATTCTCGCGTGCAATCAAGAGAACGCGTGCCAACTGCTTTGGCCGTTTCATCTTCAATTCGCCATTTTTTCGGCCACCTTCGCTGACGAAAAAGTCATACAATCTGAAACATTGTCCACAGATGAGGTTGAAGCAACTGAACTGGCGCACCCTGCTCACCTTTCGTCATCGACGAGCATTTTCAGCTTCTGCTTCGGCGTGCGATCGCCGTGGCGCATCACGGCCAGCACACAACGCAGCTCCATGTCTGGCGGCGACGACGCCCGCGGCGGGCTGACTTCTGTGAAACTGCCGCTTTGTGCATGTGAAACTTTAAAACCACACGTTTACAACTGCTAACACATACACATCTGGCATCAAAACACGCCAGTCGGCGCTTATAAACACCAGGGGCGTCTTTTAAACGCCAGTTTTTCTGCAGTGTACCGTTTTCCTATTGTCAGTGACGATTTGAATTTCGGCGTTTATTGATGACCGAGAAAAATTGGAAAGTAACCGAAAGCGACAATCGCAATCGCAATACGTACTGTCTCTGGTTGGGACGACGTGCGTGAGTTGTCGTGGGAGACGCAGCTGTCTGGCGACGTTACCAAGCACCAAGCTGCCGATGACCTTCGCGCAATCTTCGTAGTAATGCGTTGACGCGGTCTTCACAAAGCTGCATCCGTTCACGTCACACACGTACGAGCGTCCGTTTGCTCGCAGCAGATCAAAACCGCAGATCGTTTGCTGAAAGCTTGCCGTTGCACAGAACAAACGGTCCAACGAATTCAGTCACACACAACCAAATCAACCCAGTTGAAAAATTCCAGTCCACCACGTCCGCACACATTGGTACAACCAACCACGACAAAAGTTCAAAGGCAGTGCAAGAAAGCCATACAACGGACGTAAGTGAATAATTCGCATGGCATCCCTGCGTATAATCCGCCATGATCTCCTGATAGACGTTTCGCAAATATTTCTGTGAAGGACTTCGTCAGGATTTCATAAGACTTTTCCTGAACGCGCCACGTCATCGTGTCTAGACAAGCAATGTCGGATGCAGCACCAGCGCAGTGTAAAAAGCAGCGCCGGCTGCACACCAATCACCATTTCTTATGCGCTACCACCGTATCTATGACTTTTGTGTGGACTATTGAATAAAATCTGATCACAACAATTCGTTGGACTTTGGATGCTGGTTTATGGTTTCTTTATGGCAGTTACACGAGAAAAGAGTCACTTACACCGAAGAAGTGGACCAAATTCTTGGCGATTTCTTTTTCGTGATTGGTCAGTATAACGGGGTATCGTATTTCCTTGCCTTCCGTGTCTCTCTCAACAACGCCATCAAGGCCAGGTGCTTTTCTCGCTTCCGCATGTGCATAATAAGAACCGACTGCGTACACCTTTCATTAAAACATATGCTTTTTGTTAAGACAATTGATTTCAAGGTTTCTGTCACCACTATTCTCAAAAAGTTTTATTGCTCAAAGCTTAAAACTTTTACCACACAATAAGCACTAACTGCACCTTGAACTCAAAAAAGACAAACAAATACCTTGCCACTTGAGCTCACCTTCACGTCAATGCCCTCTGCAGCCACGAATTCCTCGTAAAGATACGGTTGATCCCTCCGAATTTCGCAATTGGTCGAGTATTCGCTAGATTGATTGCCGACCTGCAAGGAAATAAACAATTTGCATTATTATTACCCGCATTGGACAGAAATTGGAAAAAGATGCATCCCTTCTTTATCCAGGGGAAAGAGATTAACAGGAGTTGATCACGACTTTTGGCGATTTGGGGAAAGGGGTCGACCGAAATTGGGGGGGGGGGTCCCTGCAAACAAAAATGAAAATTTTTATTTGTTTAAACCATACCATTTGTTGGCAATACCATACCAAAGTGCCTGTGCAATATATGAAGCAACGGAAATGTGGAGATTAGACTGACTTTTCTGAAGAGTTTCTGTGATCCGCCTCCAGCAGACGACGGAAAGTAGATGACGATCTTGTGGTCTTCGGCATCGAGCGGTTTTTCGACGAACGGTTTCATAATCACTTTTCCGTTAATCACCAATGAATCAACGTTCTCAACGACGTCGCATCGATTGTGCTCCTCAGAATCTGAACAACGAACAAATAACATGAAACAATTTGAAAATTTTTGGTTATGTTCATTAGTTTGAAGGTTTCACGAGTTTAGTTGTTGAAATAAAACAATTGTTATTTTTTTCTTTGTCACAGACAGCGGAGGATGTCGGGCTAGGGTTTGGGATGTAAAGCACCCATTGCCGTCACTTCCAGTTTGTCGTTCCCGGTTGCCCCCCCCCAATCAAGATGCTTATTAAAAAAGTACTTTTATTTTGACCAACAACAAACATAAGCAAAAACACAACCCACTCTACCATTGTTCCAGTAAATGATCTTGTAGTTGGGAACAGTGACGCCCGCCATCTTGCATATATCGTATACCTGGGCGCTATAAAAACAGTATTTTCGCAACGGCACTCGAATGTTTTCAATGTCATGTTTCAGAGAAACAGTAATAAAAGATAAGCAATACTAGAAGCAGTCACACTTCATTGTAAGAGGTCCGACCTTATAAACGGGAGTGGGATTTTGACTAAGTCAAAAATTGGACTTTTTTGGTTTTCCGCTGTGTGACACTCCGCCCATTTTTGGCTGGGGGTCTTATGAGTGGGAGGAACCTTATATGCTAAACTTTGCTATACACCCTAACAAGACAGTCAAAATTAAAAAATCGTCACTGCTTACCGATTAAACAAATAACACTGCTTCTTCAGGTCGTTCACCAGGAACGGTCTTCTCAGTTCAGCGTACTCGATTGCTTTCTCCAACGGAAAACGCGCGGAATAAAACGCGATCAAGGCATCACAGAACGGCCAGTCAATCACAGGTGCGTTTAGGATCACAGATTCAGGGAAGATTGATACCGATAGCCATTGCTGCAATTATCAAGCATGGCGACAGTGTTTGCGAACAAATGCAATTTCGGTTTTTCTTAATTATTCCAACCAACAAACTGATTCGCAAGCGAACTAAAAGTTTTGTTCTCACCCCGTATAGTTGTTGCAACTTTGTCAGTATGTTCTGCATTGGCTTTGCGGTAACTTTTTTGTGCATGGCACACACGCCGATCACAACCATCTAAAATGCTAGATTATTTTATTGGTGACTTCATTTCTTGGTTGGAGATTATTGTCAAAATTGTTAAAACTAGGTGGTACAATAAAAATGATCCAACCTTCTTATGTTGTTTATTCGACATTAAAGTTCAAAACATTTTATTCACTGCTGTGAAAGTATTCTCCTTTTTTGCTAATTCAGTTTTTATAAGCACAGAGGCAAGCACGTCATTTTTGTTTACGATTAAAACGTGCACGTTTACGAAAGCGACACTTTCTGCACGCGCTGACACGCTGCAAACAAGATTAATAAAAATCGGCTAATACATTTTAAATAAATACGTGATTAATGATTAAGTTTAATTCAATTGGCAGGTCAATAAACGTGCAGAATATATGCAAAATACCAAACGTTTTATTAGGTAACCCACATGTACAGGGTGATCAGAAAAAACGTCAACAAAGAAAACGGGTGGCATTCAGAACTGAAGCAACTTCTTGAGCTGTAACTTAAAGCCAGGAAAGAAATACAGTTGCCATTTCTTTTGTTAAATTTCAGCTAAAACAGTTAGAATAAATCAAAACAAAATAGCTTGAAAAACAGTGCGTTTTCACACACACAGCGCTCTTGTGAACGTTTGGCTGATGTTGCACGCGTGTCACATGCGCGAAATCAAGGGTTCCAATTGTCTGTTACGTTGCGTCTGTTTTGGCTGAAATTTTAACACAACAGATGGCAACCAAATGACTATGCAACTTTCAGCTTCAGACATTAATGCAGTCGCGAGATCGAAGCAAAAATTGACGTTTTTTCTGATTACCCTGTACTATTAGAATTTTTTGAAACAAACAAGATTTTAAACGTTATCACTCAAAGAAACTTAATTTGGGCCTTTCATGAATTCTGATTTTAATTGTATGCAGCAAAAAAGGTCAATGAGAGATCGTAAAATAAATTTGAGATTTTGGAATTTTATTTTTTTGCTGACTCGAATGACAACTGATTTTGCGGCAAAGATTTGGGCAATCCAGAGAAAAAGGACTGCGCTGCGCCGAAACGTTTTTTATTGGTGTGTATAAAAGAAGCTGCGCTTATGTTTTCCCTGTCACCAGCTAAACAAAACTTAATGTTTCGCAGTTTGTGGAAATTTTTTTGTCTTTTTTATGTTTCTGCTATATGTGCTGTGCCCAATGCAATCCAGCTGCTTCTGTTACATTGTACTTCTGATTGTAACACAACACACCGCAACACGAGCGTTGATATGCGCTGGCACTGGTGCATCTGGCACCTTGCGTTTTTCTGTTCCGTCCGTTTTCGCCAGAACTTTTTATTGTGAGCACAAATCTCATGGCGATTGTTGAAAACTTCAGCTATGATAGTTTTCTTTTTTTACGAAAGCCACTCCATAAATGCTACGGTGACTCAAACGTCTCTCGGCTAGTCAATTTCCCATGCACAGCAACAAAAAACAGATAATTATTGTTAGACTAAAACAGAAACACCAACTTCAAAAAACTAATCATGAAAGTGAAATTCTTGCGGGAACTGGATACGGACTGAAAGTCACCAAAACAAGTCAATGGAACAGTGTAATTTTGCTTAATTAAATTTGTGTGCTCATGTCAGCGCTGTAATTGCATTTCGATCTAAAAACAAGAGATTGATACACTTTTATGTTCACTGTTTATCAACTATCTGATACATTGTATCTGGGGATATGTAGGGCGTATAAAAAATCTGAGTTCGCAGATGGCCAGATGCCAGAGCTTTTAAAGGCATATCGGTCAAACCGTTTCGATTCAAAACTTCCTGTCTGTATTTCTTGCCCTGCTAGATAAAAAAATACAAGTTTCCGGCGTTTCGTTTTCAGGCAGCTAAAAATGCAAAGTTTATTTGTTTTCATTCGGATATGCTTTTCTTGACCAATTCAAATTGGTGTGATAATTTTCAAATAAAGAATGAAATACTCAAAAGCCAAAAATGTTTTAATAATGTATCATGTTTCTAATGAGGATTTATTCAAACGTGTCCGGACTAAAATGACGTCATTTGCTTTAAAAACGTCCGTTTGTCAAAGTACAGGCACTAAAATGTCAGTCTGGTGTGACTGACTCGACATTCACCATTTGTTTACGGGAAGAAATCGGCTAAACGGAAAGTCTGGTTTGCTGTGAACGACAAGCGCAGGTTTTGCGGCACATGACGTCACTTCAGTGGGACACGTTTGAAAAAATATGTCATATATACATTGTATCTCTGTGGAGATAGTAAAGTGTGAATGATGTTTTTGCCCCCGCTCCGCTCCCCCTTTTATGTAACAAATCACGAAATCAGCCATCTTTTGCCAGCTACATAACACATCTCTTCTCTCAGTTTCAAAACTGTAATTAGGTTAGTCAACAAAACACCACATGGTCTCAAGCCCCATGTGGCTATAAAAGTTGTGCTGTTTAATCATGGAAAACAACCGTTATTCATCGGAGACGACAACACATTGCTGTATTTTACTTGAAACGATGCTAATTCTTAAAAAAAAATATTTTTGAAACTCCCGTTATTCTATTTTCGCTTTCAGCTCGCCCACAGTGCTCCAAGGGTTATGTGCATAACCTAAATATCTGTCGATCCTTGAGGGAGGTCGCAAATTTTTTGAACCAAGATTTGTGTAAGACTCTGCACCAGGAACTAAAAACTTGCCAGATATAAAAGTTAGATTTATTGTGTTGTTGCGACGAGCAAAGCCTTTTCACAATCAACTTTTTCACATGAAATGAATTTTTTTCCACATTTCACCAAGCACCATTTTCTTTCACATTCACACCATTGTTTTACCAGGAATGATTTCCATTTTACACCACCCGCTCATGGGAATGTAGAAGCCATTTGATGGATGCGATTGGTGCGCCCAAATGTGCTACGTTTCTTTATTTTCTTTATTATTTAAAATATTTTTAATCGAAAGTAAATTTTTAAAATTAAACACAACTGTTTTTTCGAACATTTTCAACGTTTTTCAACGGTGTCTAACTACGTTTTTGTGATTTTAATCTTTTTGTCAATACCTATACGTCAAAGCTGCGTTATGAGCTGAGCTTCGGTGTCTAAACTCTCGCTCATGGTACCACAGAGTACAGACGTTTCGAATTACAAGCGAACAGGTGTCAAAAACTAAAATTGTTTGATTTTCCCGAAGGGCGGTTTGCACGATGGATGGATTTTCAGACAACGAGTATTGTAGCTTAAGATGGACATATACAATTATTGTGTGGCGAAATTATTGTAATTGAAATCTACTTCTGCAGTTGCTAGGTATTTCGTTGTCGCCGACCTGACGAGGTTCGTAGGAGTTGGCCAGAAAACATGCCCGACACAAACACCTCGCAAGCGCAACTGCAACCGTGGCAGGTGCTTTCTCCCGCCGGTGCGCTGTTCTCTTCTGCCGCATTCAAAGAAAACGTGGATGAATTCAAAGCGAAACTTCACTCCGACGACGCCGTCATGGCACGTCCGTCAGCGCTGGACGATTTGTGGCCAGCGTCACCTTCGATCATGCTAGGCAATCCTGAGACACATTCTGCTCGTAATCAGTCCACTGCACTTTCACTGCTGATGCAGTGTCCTCGACTCGGCGATCTACCAATGAATCTGCAGCCGTTTTACACGTTTCGTGCCGTTATGAACGTGGCCGTCAAGCCGACATTGTGCGTGTTTGGTGTGCTTGGCTACGTTGTGCTTTTGAACAGGTTTGCTTTGCGATATTTTTTTAAAATCTTTTCAAAATCTCCCTCGACACAGTTTGTGTTTCAGACTGCGCACGTCCGCTCGCTGGAGCACCCGGTTCGGCGCACACATCTGCGGCCTCGGCCTCACCGACTGCGTGCTTATGTTGGCCGCCTGCATGCAGTACTTGCCGGCCTATTTGCTTTTTGGGCGCATGGAGTCGTTCGGCACGATGGCGACGCACATTTTTTTGATCACACCACTGCTGCACACGGCTGTGATGTCGACACAGTGGCAGCTGATCGCGCTCTCCATTGAACGGTGCGCTTTACGGCTTAGTCACGCTTGGTCTCTGTTTTTGTCCCGAACTTGTCTTTTTCTCTCATATCTCAAAGAGTTTATTGTTAGTTAGGGTCAGCCGGAGCGGACATAACAAGACCACAGGCAGAATGATAACTGCAACTGTCAACAGTTGAGTTTTTGCAGTCTTTGGTTCGTCAGTCGGCCGTTGCAAAGTCGTACGAACGCGAACTGCATGCCGCCAGTGAGTGCCATGGTGTTCACGATTGCACTGATCTCGGCTCTGGTGCACATACCGATGCATGTGATCGAAACAAAGTTCGACCCGTGTTTGCACCCGTTGACAAAGCAGCCCACCTGGACTTTGTATCATTCAGACGCTATCACAGACAACCACTACTATCAGATCGGTTAGTATTCTTGATTTGGTCCTTATTTTTTAGCTTGAACTGTGCAATCGTACATTGTGCCACCCAATTTATAACTTCGGTTTGCAGTGTGCAAGCTGCTGCTCGGTCTCGTGTTCCACTGTCCCACTCCGTTCATATTGATTCTGATCATCATGATCTACACGCGCACTGCAGCCAGCCGTTCGTTCAACGACTCGGCGACCTCGATGTCGAGTGTGCGACGGCCGCAGTCAAAGCACATTCAGTGGATGTTGTTGGTTGGTTTCGCATTGAATCTTGTTTCGTCCTTCCTGTCTTCGATCAAAACCGTGCTGCACGCTGCTAGGTTTTATTAATTTTTTGGGTCTGCGACTCATTGCGTTTGCAGACGTCAAAAATAATTAGTTTCAATTATTATGTGGCAATTCAAAATAGCCTAAGTGACCCGGTCCTGTCTAGGGGATTTGGCTCACTTTGTCAATTTTGAATTCCCGCGTCATGCATAAAACTGTTTACCTATCTATAGATATGCGCGCATGCTGGACCTTCTGGATTTAGAACTAAGTCCGTTTTAGCAATGTCCGGCAACGAGTGTGTCGGTTTTTAGAAAAGAAGGGCAACCTGCGCGCATTGAGTCTCGGGACCAGAAATAAAAGATGATGTGTTGCCGTGCGAGCTTTGCAGAAACTGCTGCGAGACACGAGACAGAGGGTCACGAGACGAGACGAAACGAGACAGCCTTTTATTCATAATCCGCGAGACGAGACGAGACATGAAACAGAGTGTCGAGAGACGAGACACGAGACAGAGGGTCGCGAGACGAGACAAGGCACGAGACAGAAGGTCGTACAGGGGTACCTACCAGTGTGGGGTGCCAATTTTTTGGGGTTGGCGATAAGTGGGACTGCAACGCATGCTAATTGAAGTTTGTAAGCGCACACGTCCATAAGCTAACGCGCAAATATATTTGCAGCTGTCCAGTTGACCAGTTTTCACCAGTTGTTAAGTTAGCCAGTTGACCAGTTTTTCAGTTTTCCAATTACCGTATTACCTCTAATAAACCCCCATGGGGGTTTATTTTTTCAGCGACTTCTGGGGGTGGGGGTTTATTTGGGGGGGGGGTTTATTTTTGGGGGGGTTTATTTGGAAACTATTTTTAGGGATGGGCAAAATGGCAAAAATACCTTCCATGGCAGGAAGGAAGTCGCAGAAACTTCTACTCTACATAGAAATTTCCTTTTACAACAGCCTTTTGTAATGAAATTACCATTAACTCATCCATTTGGGGCCTTTGGTAGCACAATTTCATCATTTTCACTGCAACCAGCCACTGAATTCACTGTTTATGTGTATGTTTTTCTGGGTATGTGTTTCAAACAGGTTTCCAATAATCCCCCATGGGGGATTATTTTTGGGGGGGGGATTATTTGGAAACTTGTCGAGGGGGTGGGGGTTTATTTTGGGGGGGGGGTTTAATTTTGGGGGGGGGTTTAATAGAGGTAATACGGTACCAGTTTCCCATTTGGCTAGTTCTCCAGTTTACCAGTTTTCCAGTTGGCCAGTTAACTGGCCATCTGGAAAACTGGTAAACTGGAAAACTGGAAAACTAGAAAGATTCCAGTTAGCCATTTTTCCAGTTGGCCAGTTTTCCAGTTTACCACTTTTCCTGTTCACCAGTTGGCCAGTTCTCCAGTTAGCCAGTTTTCCAGTTGGCCAGTTTTCCAGTTTTCCAGTTTACCAGTTTTCCAGTTGGCTAGTATTCCAGTTTTCCAGTTTACCAGTTTTCCAGACTAGCCAATTGACCCGTGCCTACGGCACGGTTAGCTGATAAATACAATTATTATTTTTGAGTGGATTTTGGCTTTTTGAACTGTGCTAAAAATGCATTGCATTTTGATTTTGAGCTACTTTAGTCGTTCCCGTTTAAATTATCAAAAACAATCTTCTGATCAAGAACACAATCTTTACTGCATTCCCTTTTAAAATTAAAACAATCTTTTTTAATCGTCAATGGTCAATTGCCGTTCCCGTTAAAAATGTGGAAAGCGATTTTAAAGTTAATTGAATTGAAACGACAAAGTCACGTTTTATAAAAATTGTTTTTGAATATAATTTGTATTGCGATTTTGAATTTTTGCTTTTGAAATTGACACATTTTTTTAATTAAACCCGCGTTTTGGAAACAAACTTAAAATGCGAAGTTTATAATTTCGCTGTTATGTTTTTTACTCGTTCACGCTGCCTTGAGCCAATCTTTTTTTGAAGAGTGAAAATAAAAATAAACAAAATTATAAAAAAAAGTGACGTTGTTTTTAAATATTCTCCATTTGAAAAACATTGTTTTTTATATACCTATACCCTAACATATATGCCAAGTGAAAGGGGAAACAAAAAGTAACGTTTTTCAAACACCCGTTTAAATAGTCACACAACTTTAGTTTTGCGTTTCTGTGTTTTACACGCACGTGTAATGCTGTCCGATGCGCGTTTTGCGACAACCGTTTAAAAATTCAAACTTTTCCCAGACTTTATTCTGCGCTAATTCTTGCAGGAAGTCAGGGCTTTTTTTACAAAATGATATACATTGTTGATGTCCATGTGCGTTTTGCAACTCAATTTAAAACCCCAAACCTTGTTTCAAAGACGGTTGCGTTGCATCTTTCGCAGCATTCAATCATTATTAAGTTTTGAGCAGCAACAATCGCCGTTTGTCCATCGTGTGCTAAGATGTCTCTAATGTTCAAACAGTATCATGATGATTAAAGCAGTGTAAAGACAAATTGAGATAAAAGAAATTTCATTTGATTTTGATTAGTTAAGCTACGAAAATGAGATGAAGCTTTCTTAAATAGCAAAAATGGCAAAATTAAGCGCCAATTCAAAAAGCAAAAAAGTGCCACACACAGACACCACTATTATCTTAGTATTATGATGATGACCAGTTAACTGGGCAACTGGAAAACTGGTAAACTGGAGAACTAGCTAACTGGAAAACTGGTAAATGGAATACTGTAAAACTGGAAAACTATCCAACTGGAAACCTGATAATTGGAAAACTGGAAAACTGACCAACTGGAAAACTGGCTAACTGCAAAACTGGAAGACTGGAAAACTGGTTATCTGGACAACTAGCAGTTTAGCAGTTTAGTAGTTTAGCAGTTTAGCAATTTAGCAGTTTAGCAGTTTAGCAGTTTAGCAGTTTAGCAGTTCAGCAATTCAGCCATTTAGCAGTTTGGCAGTTTTGAAGTTTGGCAGTTTAGCAGCTGCTATATAGTATAGCACTGCTGAACAACCGTTTTTTGTGTTTTGTTTTGTTGAATAAGAAATAAATGCTTTTTCGGCTTGTGCCCGGCTCCGGCGACCGCTGCTACTATTGATGGTCTGAACTGACAGTTGGTGGATTGATCTGTGTTCATGTGGAAAAGGGATAACGCAGTGAATTTTCATGCATCATGCACTACAGAGTACAGGGGATGGGGCATGGGGTTGTACCGTGTACCCTCTAGCACGACTTTGCGCTCTGTGGGGGGGGGGGGGGGTTGGGCGGTCCAAACCGGGACCGTGTCTCGTTTCGTCTCGCGGATTATGAAAAAGGCTGTCTCGTGTCTCGTCTCGTCTCGGGACCCTCTGCTAAACTGCTAAACTGCTAAACTGCTAAACTGCTAAACTGCTAAACAGCTAAACTGCTAAACTGCTAAACTGCTAAACTGCTAAACTGCTAAATTGCTAAACTGCTAAACTGCTGAACTACTGCTAAACTGCTAAACCGCTAAACTGCTATGTAGTTGTCCAGTTTACCAGTTTTCCAGTTTTGCAGTTAGCCAGTTTTCCAGTTGGTCAGTTTCCCAGTTTTCCAATTATCAGTTTTCCAGTTGGATAGTTTTCCAGTATTCCAGTTACCAGTTTTCCAGTTAGCTAGTTCTCTAGTTTACCAGTTTTCCAGTTGCCCAGTTAACTGGCCATCTGGAAAACTGGTAAACTGGAAAACTGGAAACTGGCCAACTGGAAAACCGGCTAACTGGAGAACTGGCCAACTGGTGAACAGGAATTGAGTAAAAGTAGAATTGGAGAACTAGCCAACTGGAAAAATGGCTAACTGAAAAACTGGCTAACTTGACAACTGGAAAAACTGGTCAACTGGACAGCTGCAAATCTTTGCGCGCAAACTTCAAAACTTTGTAACTTTTCAACTGCTAAACCGCTAAACTGCTATGTAGTTGTCCAGTTTACCAGTTTTCCAGTTGTCAAATTAGCCAGTTTTCCAGTCTTCCAGTTTTGCAGTTAGCCAGTTTTCCAGTTGGTCAGTTTTCCAGTTTTCCAACTTCCACTTTTCCAGTTGGCTGGTTTTCCAGTTTTCCAGTATTCCAGTTACCAGTTTTCCAGTTGGCTAGTTCTCCAGCTTACCAGTTTTCCAGTTGCCCAGTTAAACTGGAAAACTGGAAAACTAGCCAACTGGAAAACAGGTAAGTGGAAAACTGGAAAACTGGTCAACTGGCCAACTTAACAACTGAAAAACTGGTGAACTGGACAGCTGCAAATCTTTGCGCGTTAGCTTATGAACGCGTGCGCTTACAAACTTCAATTAGCATGCGCTGCAGCCCCATTTACTTACCCCCAACCCCAATAACTGGCACCCCCACACGGCTATGTACCCCCGGGTAGGTACGCGACCTCTGTCTCGTGCCTTGTCTCGTCTCGCGACCCCTCTGTCTCGTGTCTCGTCTCGTCTCGCGACACTGTCTCGTGTCTCGTCTCGCCTTGCGGGTACCCTGTCTCGGGCGGCAACCCAAGTGTTCAGCACCGCGGCCAAAGAGAATGCTAGTGTTAATGTGCTGAAACACACTCAGTTGCCCTGATGGTTGTCGACAGATGCACAGCCTTTCACAGTCTTGAATCATACTGTCGCATTTATTCCACCATTTTGCCAATATAATTTGC